>OY744553.1:51065829-51088329 GCA_963556195.1 Sepiola atlantica | reverse complement strand
TGATAAGACTTTTTTATTTGTTCAATTTTCCGAATGGTCCATTTAGTGTTTCGGTCAAATTGCTGTATGTAAGTTCCATGGGTTTCTTATTCCATTTTTCTTTCCATTTTTTGCGAGTATTTTCGATTTGATTTGTCCAATCATCTTCAGGCGGTGTTAGTCTTGGTGTCTTTACAAATATGTCTTTATTGTTGAGTTTTTTTTATTATTATAACTTTAAAGTTTCTAGCATAGTAATAAACGTCACCAAATTCTTAGCCATTAAGCAATTATACGTTTCAATCTTGAACGCGCTCAGAACGTAATCGAATTCTTAGCGGTGAAGCAATCAAACTTTTGAATCTTGAACGCTCTTAGAACGTAATCACGCTCTCATCTAACATCTTAATATTATAGACGCCCTTTTAAGTTGTAAATTACTGGTCGCCTGAAAATGGTTTGACAAATAAAATCGAAAGTACTCGCAAAAAAAGGAAAGAAAATGGAACAAGAAACCCACGGAACTTACATATAGCTATTTGTTGTTCTCAACTAACTGCAATATGAATTATTAGATCTACCCGTTCAATATGTACCACTTGTATTAATACAACAACTTTTGGAGTTATTGCAAAAAAATAAAATTAAATAAGACAGACAGACAGACAGACAGACAGACAGACAGACAGATATAAACCTTCAAAAACGCATTTTCAAAAAAAAAAAAAAAAAAAAAAAAAACACGAAATGATCGCTAAGCGTCATCGGAAACGGCAAATTCATAATTGAAGAATCTGCATAAACCTAACTATTCCAGACAGGCCTAATAAGACTTCAAGAAATTGAATAACAAAGTGCGTCTCAAATGGCCATTCGCAATGAATTATTATCGGTTGGAATCCACTTGAAGAGCAGGAATTGACAAAAGATATCGGACGCGAAAATTAGAAAATAAATCTGAAAGTTTCAAGAGGACAAATTATAAAAATGATAACAAAAATTAAGAAAATGATAAAAATCTTCTAATATGATAATCAGTCGTTTTTGTTTTGTTCATAGCATAGAAAAGATTCCATTATGATGCATGAAATAGAAAGAGGGAGCGATAAATTAACGTAAAAGCATAAAAGGTAATAAATTAAATCTATTACTGATGGAGATTTGGTATCTGTCTGTCTGAAGCCAAAACTATACTATTACTTCTATTAATTGTACTATAGTATTTCTATTACTAATGGAGATTTGGTACTTGTCTGTCTGAAGCCGAAACTATACTATTACATCTATTAATAATGGAGATTTGGTACTTGTCTGTCTGAAGCCGAAACTATACTATTACTTCTATTAATTGTACTATAGTATTTCTATTACTAATGGAGATTTGGTACTTGTCTGTCTGAAGCCGAAACTATACTATTACTTCTATTAATTGTACTATAGTATTTCTATTACTAATGGAGATTTGGTACTTGTCTGTCTGAAGCTGAAACTATACTATTACTTCTATTAATATACTATTGTATTTCTATTACTAATGGAGATTTGGTACCTGTCTGTCTGAAGCCGAAACTATACTATTACATCTATTAATAATGGAGATTTGGTACCTGTCTGTCTGAAGCCGAAACTATACTATTACTTCTATTAATTGTACTATTGTATTTCTATTACTAATGGAGATTTGGTACCTGTCTGTCTGAAGCCGGAACTATACTATTACTTCTATTAATGTACTGTTGTATTTCTATTACTAATGGAGATTTGGTACTTGTCTGTCTGAAGCCGAAACTATACTATTACTTCTATTAATTGTACTATAGTATTTCTATTACTAATGGAGATTTGGTACTTGTCTGTCTGAAGCCGAAACTATACTATTACTTCTATTAATTGTACTATAGTATTTCTATTACTAATGGAGATTTGGTACTTGTCTGTCTGAAGCCGAAACTATACTATTACTTCTATTAATATACTATTGTATTTCTATTACTAATGGAGATTTGGTACCTGTCTGTCTGAAGCCGAAACTATACTATTACATCTATTAATAATGGAGATTTGGTACCTGTCTGTCTGAAGCCGAAACTATACTATTACTTCTATTAATTGTACTATTGTATTTCTATTACTAATGGAGATTTGGTACCTGTCTGTCTGAAGCCGGAACTATACTATTACTTCTATTAATGTACTGTTGTATTTCTATTACTAATGGAGATTTGGTACCTGTCTGTCTGAAGCCGAAACTATACTATTACATCTATTAATAATGGAGATTTGGTACCTGTCAGTCTGAAGCCGGAACTATACTATTACTTCTATTAATAATGGAGATTTGGTATCTGTCTGTCTGAAGCCGAAACTATACTATTACTCATATTACTAATGGCAAAGATGAAAACAGATAAAATCTTAAGGAAACTCCTCCAATCATCATCATCATCATCATCATCATCATCATCATCATCATCATCATCATCATCATCATCATCATCATCATCATCATCAAACCGTGACAGACCAAATGGTATTGAAGACAAAAGCGTGACTGACCAACAAAAATTCTATTTGAAACTGACAAACCGATGGAAATGCTATGTTAAACTAAAACATGACAGACCAATGAATATATTATTTTACACTAAATCGTGACAGACTAAAGAAAATGGTATTTAAGATGAAAGCGTGACTGACCAACGAAAATTCTATTTGAAACTTAAGCATGACAAATCGATGAAAATGCTATGTTAAACTCAAGCATGACAGACCAATGAAAATGTTTTTTCAAGACATAAGCATGACAGACTAAATGAAATTATTTCTCAAAATAAACCGTGACAGACCAACGAAACTTCTATTTCCTGTTACATTTTGCAATACAAAACATTGGTCGGAACTGTTATTTTCCACTGCCCGTGTTTGTAGCCATGTTTATTGTGAAAGAAACCTGCTTCAAAGTCAGTTTGCCAAATGTCAAGTCTTTGACTGCTTTCAGAAGAAGCCTTACCGAAAATCTTGGTATTTTTTTTTAAACAAAGCGCTACTTATTATTATTATTATTATTATTATTTATATGCCTACTTACACCGCTTCCGATCGGAAACTCAAAATAACCGAGTCTGGATCTTCAAGATCTGGAATATCCATGGCTATCTTTTCTTGACCGAAATCCTGTGAATTACTTGCGGTGAATTAGACTGCAAATTCTTAGTAACCATTATCGAATAGTCCACGACACTAGAGTTAGGGTTAGGGATAGGGTTAGGGTTAGGATTAGGATATCGGACAACGGATTCGTGCTGAAGTGGCAAATGTTTTTATGTATGTAAACAAATACACAAAAACAGAAAGTACAAGAATAAAAATTACGGAGCCTCCATTTTTGCCATTTTTCTTTGGAAAAGAAAAACAAAACAGAAGTGTTAATTTCATCTGTGTATTCAGAAATGAAAATACTATTTTAAATTTCAGTTTGACAGACTAACGAAAATGCTATTTCTAACTTAAGCATGGCAGGCTGACAAAAATTCGGTTTTCAAATTTAAACATGTCAGACCAACGAAAATGCTATTTCTAACTTAAGCATGGCAGGCTGACAAAAATTCGGTTTTCAAATTTAAGCATGTCAGACCAACGAAAATGCTATTTCTAACTTAAGCATGGCAGGCTGACAAAAATTCGGTTTTCAAATTTAAACATGTCAGACCAACGAAAATGCTATTTCTAACTTAAGCATGGCAGGCTGACAAAAATTCGGTTTTCAAATTTAAGCATGTCAGACCAACGAAAATGCTATTTCTAACTTAAGCATGGCAGGCTGACAAAAATTCGGTTTTCAAATTTAAACATGTCAGACCAACGAAAATGCTATTTTAAACTTACATTGTATGACCTATTCAGTATTTTATAAGGGAAAATGTTGTTTTTTAAGAAAAAAAATGGGTGCTTCTTGAGATGAGGTTGCAATTGGAAAACGCAATTAAACGCAATTAAACGCAATTCCAAATAAAAACTATTTTTTATACTTACATATTAGAAAATAATTAGTATACACAGAGAAAATTAGGAAAAATTATCGAGTAGATTTTTAATTAAATTTAAAAATCAATTTTATCGTATTTCTGAATCCACGGGCAAAACCTGTTTTGGAAATGGGAAAAAAAAATTTGAATAAAAATAAAAAAATTAATTAAAAAAACAAAAAAACATGGTTATTGGAATATAAAATGAACCTGACTTTAAATTAATCCTATTTTGCACCTTACATCAAGTGGCTTCATGTCTTGTCTGGAGCGATTTCTTCTATGGAACGTTATATATACCGTTGATTTCTGAACGCTCACTTTTCAAACTTTTATCGGCTGTTCCGCCGTAGCACATTTCTCAGCGTTCTAACTGCTGAGCGCTTCCTCACATTTATTTTTTCAGACATCGGTACTTGTTGCTGTATTTTTTAATTTTTTTTTTCAATCTCCCGTCCTGATGAAACCGGCTAATAAATCTGACACGTAGATGAATATTTAATTAATATTTTGGTGCTTATTATTTCATTTTCCATTACGTCGGAACATTTTTCCATTCTTTATCATGTATATATATATATATATATATATATATATATATATATATATATATATATATATATATATATGTGTGTGTGTGTGTGTGTGTGTGTGTGTGTATTTTGCCTGAAAGGTAATACACCACTTTGATATATGTGAATGACTCACAGACTTCCAGCCAATTACGGTTGAATAAAAAAAAAGATGATGAAATGTCAGATGGCAACGGAGTCTGGAGAAAGGTCAGAAAAAATGGTGGATTTCTGTCGGAGCGTCAGGATAAGGAGGAATTTGCGAACAAATACACCTGGGAAATTTAGAAATGAAGAACTGGAAAGTTTTATGGAATTGTCTATTGACATATTGGCCTTATACCAAACTTGACGAGACCGCATTTATAGGAGTAATGCTGCAAAGGCAGTAGAAGTGTTTTCAGAAAGAAAGAGAGAGAGGGAGAAGGAGAGAAAAGGGAAAGAGAGAGAAAAAGAGATAGAGAGAGAGAGAAAGAAAGAGAAAAAGAGGAGAGATAGATAGATAGATAGATAGATAGATAGATAGATAGAAAGTGAGTGAGGAGATAGAGAGAGAGAAAGATAGAGAGAGAGAAGGAGAGAGAGAAAGGAGAGAAAAAGAGATAGAGAGAGAGAGAAAGAAAGAGAAAAAGAGAAGGAGAGATAGATAGATAGATAGATAGATAGATAGAAAGCGAGTGAGGAGATAGAGAGAGAGAAAGAGAGAGAGAAAGAGAGAGAGAAGGAGAGAGGGAGAGAGAAGGAGAGAGAGAGAAAGTGAGTGAGTGAGGGGGAGGGTAGAGAGAAACCAGTACCCGTGACCCGTTGGATCACAACGAGTACCACTATTTATTCTACTTGATGTGTAGTGGTGGTATTTTTTAGATGTAGGACTAATATATAAAAAAAAGAATTGAATAAAACTCCTTGTTTCTCTCTCTCTCTCTCTCTCGTTCTCTCTCTCTCTCTCGCTTTCTCTCACTCTCTCTCTAACTCTCTCTTTCTCTTCAGCGATTAACGATTAACGGAATCGCTACTGACAGTTGCCCAGAACAATGCGATTAGAATGAACTACAGTAAAGCTAAAATAGACAAACCCCAAGAAACAGTAAATGCAGACTCTGTAGACAAAGAGACGAAACGGTAAATCACATAATGAGTGAATGCAGCAAACTAGCCCCAAAAGAATACAAGTACAGGCATAACTGCATGGGGAAAGCAGTACCCTGAGAACTATGCAAACGACTGCATTTTGAATATGCAGACAAATAGTACAACCAAAAACCTGAGACAGTACTGGAAAACAAAAACCACAAAATCCCCTGGGACATGGAGATGCAAATCAAAGTGTAGTATCTGTTCCGATGGATACTGCACGCCTGTCCTGTGCAGTTCTAGGAGGTCCACCCTCCTAGGCTTTGCCTCTCCTCTTTGGGGAGGAGTAAGTTTATTGCTTACTGTCTGAGGCGCCCCTACCGGGGAATGCCGACGGGGCTGCCCAGGCAATTTTTAAATGGCCAGAGTGCTCACCTCTCGAGCACTGGCTTTTCAAACCCCACTTTCTCGACCCGATCTTGGGTCACATCTTACTTGTGGGAGTAAGATAAAACTGGCCTTGTGCCTAACTCATGGGGAGGAGTAAATAAAATCAAAGTGTAGTATCTGTTCCGATGGATACTGCACCCCATAGACTGGTATTGTCTTGGCCTTCTATGGGTCTGTCCTGTGCAGTTCTAGGAGGTCCACCCTCCCAAGCTTTGCCTCCCCTCTTTGGGGAGGAGTGAGTTTATTGCTTACTGCCTGAGGCGCCCCTACCGGCCCTAATGGCCAGAGTGCTCACCTTCTCGGGCGCTGGCTTTTCAAGTCCCACTTTCCGACCCGACCTTGGGTCACATCTTACCTTGTGGGAGTAAGATAAAACTGGCCTTGTGCCTAACCTCCTGAAGAGGCGGTAAATTATACAGATAAACTGATCCAATAAAGGAGACCGGAACAACAAGTTAACAAGAAAGAAAGAAACTGCCAAATTGTAGATTTGGCCGTCCTAGCGAACCAAAGATCAAAGAGACGGAAAAGCGAAGCAAATACACAAAGTTTGCCAGGGAACTGAAAGGAATATGAAACATGAAGAAAGTCAATATAATACCAATAACCGTAGGAGCACTAGGAACAGTCTCGAAAAACCTGGAAAAAAAGACTGGAGCGAAATTAGAGGCAAAGAGAAAGATTAGATTATACAACGGACAGCAATGATGAAAACAACTGAAATCTGAAAGAAAATCCTTGAATTGCAGAGTTGCAAATGAGATCTCTCTACCCCAGCGAAATGGAAACAAGTCTCACACAATATGTGCCAGTTTTCGGGAACTTCGCATCGGCAGCGTTTGGGCATGTTACGTAAACACGCGAAAGATGCCGAGGCGATTAACCAATCAGCTGTCAGCTGGCAGACGACATAGAAGGAATGCGTTTTTGGGTCACCAAATATGCAGACTAATTGGAAGAATTTTTTGAGGGAGGTCTGCGAAGACCATTTGTCACGAAATCCTCGTCTGATCGGAGGCCCAGAGAATACGGTTGAGATAGACGAGTCTCTGTTTAACCCTAACTTTAACCCGACCCTAAACTTAACCCGACCCTAACCGTAACCCGACTGATTAAAAAAGCCAATATCAAAAAAGCCCCCCAAAACACACAAAAAAAATTCTTTTTAACTGAATACAAAAAGCAATGGAAAAAAAATGGATTTATTAACAATTTTGTTAAAAAAATAAATATAAATGTTTTATTAACAATTTTGTAAAAAAATAAATAAATTTTTTTATTAACAATTTTGTTAAAAAATAAATAAAAAATGTTATTAACAATTTTGTTAAAAAATAAATAAATTTTTTTATTAACAATTTTGTTAAAAAAGTAATAAAAATTTTTATTAACAATTTTGTTAAAAAATAAATTAAATTTTTTTATTAACAATTTTGTTAAAAAATAAATAAAATTTTTTATTAACAATTTTGTTAAAAAGTAAATAAAAATTTTTTATTAACAATTTTGTTAAAAAATAAATAAAATTTTTTTATTAACAGTGATTTCGCTGTTTTGTTCGTTGTTTTTTTGTTATTTGTTATCTTTCTTGAAAATAAAACCTAAAAAATACGACTCAGCAACATATCGAAGTTATCGTCTGTCAACATTCGCCTCGGCATCTCTCGGATGTTTGCGTAACATGGCCGAACGCTGACGACGCAGAAGTTCCCGGAAACTGTTCGATATCAGCACCTTACATTTTAGACATTTTCATAAAAGGGATTTTGATCAAAATTAGAATAAGGATTCTAGACATATGGTTTAGTTGCATTATATTTTGATTTTAATCTTCGTAAGTGGACATAAAAGTGGTGCAAAACTGTTCTACTGAAAGAATTCATTTTACCTGCCCTGGGACGTGTATTCTTTTAGTTATGTTATATGTTCTTTCTTCGCAATCTTTGAATTTGTTAAATAATTTGGGGATTTTTTTTTTTTGCTTTGAAAATTTTCTTTCAACAATTTTTGCACAAGAAAAGAAAAATGCATTTTTAATTGGAAAATTAGCGAAAAACGTGGCATTTATACATTTCACATTTTCGATTCTAATTGTCGCTGGTCTTCTTAAAAGCATCCTATGCATGCGATCATGTAAAACAGACGGTAAACCGATGATGATGATGATGATGATGATGATGATGATGATGATGATGCTGCTGCTGCTGCTGATGATGATGATGATGATGATGATGATGATGATGGTGGTGGTGGTGGTGGTGGTGGTGGTGATGATGATGATGATGATGCTGTTGATGATGATGATGATGATGATGATGATGATGATGATGATGATGATGATGATGGTGGTGGTGGTGATGATGATGATGATGGTGGTGGTGGTGGTGGTGGTGATGATGATGATGATGATGATGATGATGATGATGATGATGATGATGATGATGATGATGGTGGTGGTGGTGGTGGTGGTGGTGGTAGTGGTGATGATGATTATGATGATGATAATGATGATGATGATGATGGGGGTGGTGGTGGTGGTGGTGGTGGTGGTGATGATGATGATGATGATGATGATGATGATGATGATGATGATGATGATGATGATGATGATGATGGCGATGATGATGATGATGATGATGATGATGATGATGCTGTTGATGATGATGCTGTTGATGATGATGCTGCTGCTGCTGCTGATGATGATGATGATGAGAATGATGATGATGCTGATGATGTGGCTGCTGATACTGATGCTGCTGCTGCTGATGATGATGATGATGACGATGATTATGATGCTGATGCTGATGCTGATGGTGATGCTGTTGCTGCTGCTGCTGCTGCTGCTGATGATGATGATGATGATGATGATGATGATGATGATGATGATGATGATGATGATGATCTTTATTGCATTTGTATTTTATGCAATTATTTATATGCAAATGAAAAGTATAATTGTACGTAGATACCAAAAGAAGAATCGCTATAAACACTGCAAGAATAGAGTCTCTTGTGTTTCCGTCGGTCGTAAATCAAAACAATAATAAATCTTCAATTCAAAGACTGTCTTTGAATATTTATTAGATTTATTCAATATGTCCGCCATCGATTGCTTTTCTAATTCTCACGCCGCCATGACGCTCTCTTATCTTTTGGTCTCGTTTCTCTCGCTTCAGCCGGAAATAATTTATTCTCAGGCTTCGGCCTGCATAATTCCCGAAGAAGCGTTGGTGGTAAATTTGATTTAGGCTTTTCGCGGTTCGGAATTAGAGGTTAAGCACCGGCGGAAATCAGACTGGTTTGAAAAGGAAAACTTAGTTAAGAAAAAAAAAAGAGATAAAACAGCACCAGGAACTTACGAAATTACCATTTTTTGTTGTTGTTGTCAAAGTAACGAAAAAACATCCGACGTAAATTCAGTTGCAAAGGAAAATAAAGCATCCGTAGTTCTGGGGTGACAGTTAGTGATCGTTGTTGTCTCGGCATAAACAATTAGTCACACTGTTTTATTTATTTACTAGTGAGGATAAGGACTAATGATGAAGAATATTATGAGAGGATTTCAAATGATTACTGGAATGAGCAAAGACGGTTTATTAAGTATTTATTTTGACATTAGATTTGAAGAACTTGTGGCACTGGTGGCCCATCAACCTAAATACCCCCGACCAACACGACAATCAACAAAATTCAACCCCTTCACTGTGGAGGTCCCCAGATGCCGGAAGGCTTTCTACTCTAATAGCTTCTTTTTTGGGATCAAAGTGTAGTATCTGTTCCAACTGTCCTGTGCAGTTATGGGAGGTTAACCCCCTCCCAGGCTTTGCCTCCCCTCTTTGGGGAGGAGTAAGTTTATTGCTTACTGTCTGAGGCGCCCTGCCCAGGCAATTTTTTAAGAAACTCCGTACTCTTCCTCTAGAGTACAAATTCCCACCTTCCGACCTTGTGTCACATTCTACTTTGTGGGACGTAGATAAATAGGAGTATCTGTTCCGATGGATACTACACCAGTATCGTCTTGGCCTTCAGGACATTGATTCTGCTGGTCTGTGGGTTTGTCCTGTGCAGTTCTAGGAGGTTCACCCTCCCGGGCTTTGCCTCCCTTCTTTGGGGTGGAGTAAGTTTATCACTTACTGCCTACCGGGGAATGCTGACAGGGCAGCCCAGCCATTTTTTGTAGGCCAGAGTGCTCATCCTCTCGGGCACTGGCTTTTCAAATCTCACTTTCCCGACCTTGTGTCACATCTTACCGCTGTGGGAGGGAGGAAGATAAATAGAAGCTTCTTTTCTCGAACTGCTAGACTTTGGAATTCCTCCATGCTCCCTGTTTCCCTGACTGTAGCAACATGCAGAAATTTAAATGTAATGTGAACAAACATTTTGCTTTACAACTATCTACTTAAGATGTCCCTGTCGGTATAGTCCCTAAGAACTCTCGTCCATTCTTTCAAAGTGAAGATACCATCGAATCTTTCTGTTCTGCACACGTCTCCCGATACTGTCCAGATGTAATCTGCCTCTGAGGTCATCAGAACTAAGCCTGTCTTTAAGACTCACGTTACACATCCATTGTATCATTCTCATATCATTTCTTCCCATGAAACACATGTTCTCAACCCTCTTGAATAAAATCCTGCAAAATATTAAGACTAAATTCTTTTGACAAAAGTCATTAAGAAAAATCGTATTTTGATAATTGGTTTCAATTTCTATTAGTTTTGTCAGCCATTTTAATTCTTTCTCAATGTCACATCTCGTGAAAAAATTGACGAAGCATTTTCATGTGTCCACACGTTTCTAGGAGAGGCTCTGTCTGTCCCTTCCAAAAACAAACCCTGGAATAAAAAAAATAAGGTTAGGGTTAGGGTTAGAGTTAGGTTAAGGGTTAGGGTTAGGGTTAAGATTAGAGTTAGGTTCAGGGTTAGGGTTAGGGTTAGGGTTAAGATTAGAGTTATGGTTATGGTTAGGGTTAGGGTTAGGTTAAGGGTTAGGGTTAGGGTTAAGATTAGAGTTATGGTTATGGTTAGGGTTAGAGTTAGGTTAAGGGTTAGGGTTAGGGTTAAGATTAGAGTTAGGTTCAGGGTTAGGGTTAGGGTTAGGGTTAGGGTTAGGGTTAGGGTTAGGTTTAGAGTTAGGTTAATTATTCAATTAAAAAGATTAAATTATTATTTAACTGACTTACACATACTAAGTCAATATTTCTGAAATGAATCTAACCAAACTGTTCAAGTCGGAAAGATTCATATTTCACATTTAAAATTCAATTTCCAAACCCGCAGAGAAACCTGTGAACTCAACTCAATGTGTGAAGAAATCCTTTCCAAGCTTCGCCGGCAAAAAAGATGTTGGAAATAAAATATCTATTCAATTAGAAATCCAAACCCAATGCTAACCCTAACCCTAACCCTAACTCTAAGAGGAAATTCAAATTCAATTTATATTTATTTGTAACCTGTAAAGTCACATTTAACAGGCGGCCATTTTAACATTTAAAATTTATTTTTGAACTCATCCATTACTTTTGACCTTTTCTTCAATAACTTTTTGCATCAGGTTGTAAAAGATTGGTCTTCAGTTTTATCTTTGGGCTTTACAACCCTTTATCAAAAAACCATGCGCGACTTCCTCGTCAGTCGCCTTGGTCTATGAATGACGCGCCACACCAGAGTCAGTCGTGAATTGACTTGACTTTATGAGGTCCTCTCCATCGCCATTATTCATGGAAAAGCCTCGAGCCTGCTCTCAGCCTGCCAACCCAGCCGGACATTCTATGAAACTTCCTGATGCGTGCATGTTGTGATATTTTATTCATTAATTATTATTTGCCTCCCCATTTCCCATCTCAATATTTTATTTGACTATTATTGTTTGTATTTCACAAATTGATTTTTGTTATTGTTTACGAATAAATCGAAATGCATTTAGGTGGATTAAATTACTTTTTTTATTACATGCTATCGAATTTTTGTTTTCAATAAATATTCGATTAATGACAGCAAGAAACCTCCCCAACCACCGATTGTCATGGCAAATAACACTCTACCTGAGAGTCCAACGGTCAAACTCTTCGGCCTAACATGAATTGGAATAAATACATAGAAGACATTGCCAAGCGTTGTGTCGTGGGCCATTCCTTTAGCGCTTTCGGTCTCTTGACCGTCTTCAGGAGGCTGTGTCTTATTATTACTAAGAGCCGTATTTATAGTTTTATTTTTAATTATATATCTATTAATTTACATATATATATATATATATATATATATATATATATATATATATATATATATATATCTTTGTTTATTTATTCATTTATTTTTATTTTTATTTTTATTTATATATATATAAATAAAAAAAATAAAAAATAAACAGATACATATATATATATATATATATCTTTATTTATATATATATATATATATATATATATATATATATATATATCTTTATTTATATATATATATATATATATCTTTATTTATATATATATATCTTTATTTATATATATATATATCTTTATTTATATATATATATATATCTTTATTTATATATATATATATATATATATATATATATATATATATATATATATATATATACATACATACATACATACGATTGTTGACGCCATTCCCTGTCAGGCGTGCCTACAATCTTTTCAGCTTGCCGATGATTCCACTGGGCACGAAGATTTACTAAAGATGTCTAAATCTGCCCTTTTGGATGAAACCGCGGTACATTGCTGAAATATGTAATATACAGTATCTAAATAAATTATATATATATATACATATATATATAAGTCAGTTCATATTATATTCCAATAACCATGGTTTTATTTTATTATTTTTATTTTTTCACATTTCCAAAATACATAACATTTCTGTGAGATATATTTTTTTAATGGTCCGTTTCATTTCTCTTGTGCCAAATATATTTGCTCTGTTGTCACTAATTTACAATCATCGAGTTGAATCTTTTAAGGAGACTGCAAAGTAAAAGGGCACTGATAGTATATGCTAATACATATATTGTCATTAATAATTATATATATATATATATATATATATATATATATATATATATATATATATATATATATATATGGCGTCCTAATGACCTTTCTTCCATATGTGAGTGTTTTTTCTTTGTTTATTTCTTTGTTTTTTGTCTTTGTTTTTCTTTGTTTTTGCCGACAATGACCCACTCACTGAGTGGTGTAGGTTTTTTTCAAGACTTTTCAATTCGAAAACTTTTCTTCTTTGTGGATTTCTCTGATTATCTTGGGCTGTTGCAGAGCCGATAATTGACATAATAATATTTGGTTGGCACGCCTCAAGAGAAACGAGTCGTAAATATAAATCTCACAGAAATGTTATGTTTTTTTTTTAAATTCTCAGTAACCCCTTACGTCTACAGTAGCAACTTGCCTTGTTTGGAGTGAACTCTATAAAAAAAAAAAAAAATGAATAGTTGTTGTGGGTGACCTACCTACTTTTTAATAAAAACTAAATGGTAGCAACCGGCTACCATAAATACCGGTTCCAGTTGTTGTGGACCCGTTTATGGGTACCAACAATGAAATAAAAGAACAACAGGTTTAGAGATAATAATAACGAATTGTATTGAACAGAGAAATTATACACAAGGCAGTGCTAGTGCCTAAATGTGCCTACCAAATGTTCTCCCGGCAAAACCGGTATTCATGGTAGTCGGTTGCTACCATTTAGTCATTATTAAAGGGTAGGTAGATCACCCACAACAATAGTAAATAAAAAAAAACTGTAAATCACATAGAGGCGAGAAACACAAACACATGAGAAGTTGTCATGCGGACTAGAATTTCAAGTTTTGGTAGGGCAACTCATCCAAGAGAAGGACAAATCTATAATGATACGAAATATTTTTGGAAATCGTCGGCACAAACGTAATATGATTTTCTTGTTCCGATTAAAAGAATGTCCGATTAAATTGCACGCCACTCCCAGAAGTCTGATATTCCCGAGGGTTCGATCCTATTTCGTTATTATCAGGTGCAACTAACTCAACACTCATCGCTTCGATTTCTGTGCACGTATCAGCTACCAGGCATTATCTTTTCTGCGATGACTCGTGCGAAATGACTTGTTCAATCAACTCATATCTGAACCCCAGGGGTTCCGCGACGTGGATTCGTTCGACCTCATTTTGGAAAATCGTTTTTCCATAAATGGACAAATGGTGGCCAGCATTGGATATTGCGTATGTGCTGAAGGTCACCAAGATTTTATATCAGCTGGGGTCGCCTTTTTGACAGCATATCAAGTAGTGTTAGGACGATTAATTAAAATCGGGAATAGGAAAAATCGGAACTTTTTAGGGTATCGGAATCGGAAAACTTCTAGTCTATTTTCCGATTCCAAAAACGATTCTTTTCTTTTTTTTCTTTTTTCTTTCTTTTTTTTTAAATTTAAAACTTGATTTTATTGCTAGTACTAACGATAAAATGCTAAATATTTTTTTGTTTTTAAACTACCATTAACCCTAAAATAAAATAAATAATAACGAATTTTAGCTAAAAATAGCACGAGAAAAAATAACCTGCAATCGTCAGTATGGGAGGAGACAATCCCTGTCAGTCACACGGTTCGAACCCCCGATGCGAAAGTCATGTTTGACTTATATATATATATATATATATATATATATATATATAATAATGGTAATAATCCAGGTGAAAAATATCCACAGGGTGGTAATCCAGAGAATTTTAACCGGGTTTATAAAAAGTGCTCAATATCAAAATAGAGCTTTATATATGATAATTTTATTTACACAGACATGTACAAAATCTGCAACACTGGCATGTCGATGTTATCGATCAACAGTTACTATAAACTGAGATCTCATCAGGCAGAGTTAGAATCCGATCTTAACCTCAGATCATATTTGGAGAGATTCTAACTCTGCCTGATGAGATCTCAGTTTATAGTAACTGTTGATCGATAACATCGACATGCCAGTGTCGCAGATTTTGTACATGTCTGTGTAAATAAAATTATCATATATATATATATATATATATATATATATATATATATATATATATATATATATATATATATATAGAGAGAGAGAGAGAGAGAGAGAGAGAGAGAGAGAAATGAATATTTAATTTGGATAAATTACTTTTGTGCATAAAATGAGAGATGTAAAAAAAAAAATAATCGAAAAATAAGGAGTTGTTACACCCAATGAAAATTATGGTTTTGGATTAATTCCTCATGGTCAATGGAATGCAATTATAAGATAAGATATATATGCTCTGAATCTTGTAACACAGTTTCATTGAGCTTACAATTGGATACATTTCAGATATTATAAGGACCATGATTTTTATTTGAAATATATATTCTTCGTAAAAATACACATTTTCCGTGATGCATTCAACGGTGAACTTTTTCCTATATTTTCAATCTTTTCCTTTGGACATTTTCTACATTTTTTCCGTAAATTTCTCTATCATACTTGTATTTACATAATTCCTCAGATGATAAGAATCCATTCTTTCAAAAGCCATGGCTTAAGGAAGGAAAAATAAATATTCTTTAATGAATCATACCTTGTTTGGAACAATTGAGTTCGTAGTAGATTTTTTATTTTCACAATTGTTATTCTCTTGTTTCATTTGTCTCTCGTTCTCTCTTCTCTCTCTCTCTCTCTCTCTCTCTCTCTCTCTCTCTCTCTCTCTACACACACACATATATATATATTTAATTATTAATGACAATATATGTATTAGCATATACTATCAGTGCCCTTTGCAGTCTCCTTTAAAAATTCAGCTCGATGATTGTCAATTAGTGACAACAGAGCAAATATAAGAACTTCTTACTTTTTGTGAATTTTTCTGATGATTTTGTAATGTTGCAGAGACGATATTGACATAAAAATGTTGTTTGGCACAAGACAAATGAAACGAACCGTAAAAATATATATCTCACAGAAATGTTATGTTTTTTAGGAAATGTGAAAAACCAAAAATAAAAATGATAAAATAAAAACATGGTTATTGGAATATAATATGAACCTGACTTATATATATATATATATATATATATATATATATATATATATATATATATATATATATATATAGGCAGCAAGTCATTATCTAAGCAAGCATTGTTGAACATCACGGAACTTTCGCGTTTGTATATTTTCCTCGTGAGGTTCTCAAACCGTCAAGCCATCTTTCTGGTTTCAGGTGGCAATCCGTATAGTACTTCGCCGATAGTTTTTAGTTCGGTCATTTTCTCGAGCGCTTTCGACTTTCGTAGTCGTCTTCAGGATTAGGGTTTTGTTTGTTTGATAACTATAAAACACTAACTCCAGTCTTCTTATTTAAATTTAAAAAAAAAACAAACAAAACCCTAATTCTAATAACGACTACGAAAGTCGAAAACGCTCGAGAAAATGGCCGAACTATCGGCGAAGTACTATACGGATTGCCACCTGAAACCAGAAAGATGGCTCGAAGGTTTGAGAACCTCACGAGGAAAATATACAAACGCGAAAGTTCCGTGATGTTCAACAATGCTTGCTTATATATATATATATATATATATATTAATCAAATTGCAAATGGCTGTCTAAACATTCTGCTGCAGGTCAGTGACTTGAATATTCGTCACATGACCGTAGCGAAATTATTTGCGGTCGCTACGCGATGAGAGGGTAGAAAATCACAATTCAATCGCTGACCAATTATTTTGCTATTATTTTCGCGTCGACCTCGTAATCAAAGTGCAGCTTCCCCCCCCTCTCCCCCCCCCCCCCCACACACTCTCTCATTTCAATATCGACAATTTCATTGGCTGGAAATTACTCCAGGTCACAAGAAATGCAAACTGGATTTTAATTGGTTCTGCCGATTATATAAGTATTGGCGGATGGGAGAGTGGCACAGAGACGGAGGCGGGAGCGAGGGGGGGGGGCGCAGGATTGATTATTATTATTATTATTATACTTATTACTTATATGCCTATTATTATTGTTGTTGTTATTGTTATTATTATTTATGTACTCACGAGGAGTTCTCACACAGGTCATCGTCAGGGATTACTCACTGATAATAACCGGTGGTGTTCCCCCTGGAGTCCGAGTGACAACAAGTCTCCCCAGATTTCTAAGACTCACCACCTCTTTCATTGTTGTTCATTGGAATTTGGATGGCAATAAGCCTCCCCAATGCTCCAGTACTCTCCGCACCCTTCCAGTGGAGGTCTGGTTAGTGCTCTCTCTCTCTCCATCTCTCTCCCTCTCTCTTTCTCTCTCCTTCTCTTTCTCTATCTTTCTCTCTTTCTCTTTCTCCCTCTCTCTCTTTCTCTCTCTTTCTTTCTCTCCCTCCCTCCCTCTCTCTCTATCTTTCTATCTCTCTCTCCCTCCCTCTCTCTCTCTCTCTCTCTCTATCTCTTTCTCTCCCTCCCTCTCTCTTTCTCTCTCTCTCCCTCCCTCTCTCCCTCTCTCTCTCTTTCCCTCTTTTTCTCTCTCTCTCTTTCTCTCTCTCCCTCCCTCTTTCTCTCCCTCTCTCTCTCTTTCTCCTTCTCTCTTTCTCTCTCTCTTTCTTTCTCTCCCTCTCTTCCTCCCTCTCTCTCCCTCTCTCTCTTTCTCTCTCTCTCCCTCCCTCTATCTCTATCTCTCTCCCTCCCTCTATCTCTATCTCTCTCCCTTCCGTCTATCTCTATCTCTCTCCCTCTCTTTCTCTCTCCCCCTCTCCCCCTCTTTCTCTTTCTCTCCTTCTCTCTCTCCCCCTCTCTCCCCCCATCTCCCTCTTTCTCTCTTTCGTCTTTAGATCATCTTTAAAACTTAATGACTATTTAGTGCTTTTCCTCCTTGGTCTTACCATTCTCCTTGACCCTTTACGACTATTTCGTGTGGTATCAACCAAGACTCCCTCCTCGGTCTTTCCATCCTTCTTGACTGTTGACAGCTATTTTGCTTCCCTGCTGACTACAATATGGTCGTCTTCAAGTCCAATGTAAACAAGTTCTTGTTGAACCGTCCCCGTAAATAATCAATTTCTGCCCTGCTACAACCATTGTGCCGGTGAACGCGATGTTGTCTCACCGTCCATCACTCAAACTCTTTAACCCCATATCCTCGAGTCAAACCATTTAACGTTTATCCTCGAGTGACTTTTGGGCCTTGATAAGCGGTGACCTTTAATGTAAAAACAAAACAACGCCTGAGGGTCGCCCAGCCTTATCCCTCTTCATCTTACTCACAGATTCCCATACCAGCCGTCTCACATTACACTGTATCTATGCGAACATATCAAAGTTTGAAATATCATTTTCTTTGGTCAAATCACAAATTGTAATAACATTACACTGTGATATCTCACACTTAAATTTGAAAAAAACAAACAAACCCAAAACAAAAAACAACAAACTGAATCATTAAATAACCAAATTGAATGGACAAATTTTAAGATCTTAAGAAAATCCGCCATTGTTTATTATCGAGTGAAGTGAGGTGAAAGGACACTGTCGTCTGCCATTTTCTTGCTAATCCAAAATTGAAGGAGAAATTTTTGTTGCAAATGTTTAGTTTTGGTTGAAGTGTTCTTCATATGTGCAATGTTTCATAAAAATCATTAAAATTACGTTTTTCATTTCTTTCTTTATTTTTTTCTTCAATTTTCCTTTTATTTTCGAAAATTTTAAGTTTCTGATTAGAAAAATAAACAAAAAATATTTCAATCTCTCGGTGAGTCAAACCCTTTAACCCTTATCCTCGAGTGTTCTTTAGGCCTTGATAAGCGGTGACTTTTAATGTTAAAAATTAATTAAATAAATGAATGAATTTTGAAGTCAGTTTAAATGATTTTTCTATTTGACAGTTTGAATGCTTCCAAGTTCCTTTCAAATTTGGAAGGGTCACAAAGTAATTCATTCTTTTTAGTTTTCAACTGTGAATAAAAAAGTGATGAATGTCATTTGAAACTGAATTTAACTATCCAGCGGCCGAGTAGTTCTGGGTATCGGGATTTGAGTAGGAAACTACTCGTAGCCCGGAGTTTCGAATCATGCGACCAGTAGTGAATAGTTATATCTCTATGCTGATGAGTCCCGATTGAAAAAGATCGAAACGTATACGTACATAGATAATAAACAAAAAACATATATATATATATATATATATATATATATATATATATATATATATATATATATATATATATATATATATATAATTAACTTGTTACAAATATCCAGGGGGTATGAATCCGAAGGAAGTTGAAACCGGGTTTATGAGAGTGCTCAATGAAAATTCAGAGCAAAATATATATTTTTTGATTTTATTCCATTAGTTGCGACAAAACAAGTTTTGTTTCATTGGTGCGAATAGCGACCAACTCATCGGGCCGGCGAAAGGAATTCAAAATCTTAACCATAGGTAATTAAACCATAGGTAAATGACCAAATGTGATGGCTATTCGCACCAATGAAACAAAACTTGTTTTGTCGCAACTAATGGAATAAAATCAAAAAAAATATATATATATATATATATATATATATATATATATATATATATATATATATATATATATATATATATATATATATATATATATATATATATATATATATATATATATATATATATATATATATATATATATATATATATATATATATATATATATATATATATATATATATATATATATATATATATATATATATATATATATATATATATATATATATATATATATATATATATATATATATATATATATATATATATATATATATATATATATATATATATATATATATATATATATATATATATATATATATATATATATATATATATATGTAATAATAAATATTTGTTATTGTTTATTATCTATGTACGTGTACGTATCGTCCTTAAACCGGGACTCATCAGCATAGAGACATGACTATTCACTACCGGTCATGCGATTCGAAACCCCGGATTGCGAGTATTTTACAACTCAAATCCGACGCCTTAACCACACGGCCAATTTTTAATAGCGAATAAACTGTGATAATTTTAACAGGTTATCGGCGACTATAAACGTCTAGAGCGTTCTACTTTTTTGAGGAAAGAACGATGCATTTAAAGCTAGTGACGTCATGCTGTGTTAATACTACACATACAGTGCTCTATTTTTTCGAGGAGATAGATAGTAAGCTATGAAAATATATTTACTACCTAGCTCTACTTACGTATCGAGCACTGTTGAAGTAAATACTGAAAATTGATACATAAAAAAATTATATCTCCTTATAAAATTTTATGTGGATACATGAAATAGTAATATATATATATATATATATATATATATATATATATATATATATATATATATATATATGATAATTTTTATTTACACAGACACGTACAAAATCTGCGACACTGGCATGTCGATGTTATCGATCAGCAGTTACTATAAACTGAGATCTCATCAGGCAGAGTTAGAATCCGATCTTAACCTCAGATCATATTTGCGGAGAATGATCTGAGGTTGAGATCGGATTCTAACTCTGCCTGATGAGATCTCAGTTTATAGTAACTGTTGATCGATAACCTCGACATGCCAGTGTCGCAGATTTTGTACATGTCTGTGTAAATAAAAATTATCATATATAAAGCTCTATTTTGATATTGAGCACCTTTTATAAACCCGGTTAAAATTCTCTGGATTACCACCCTGTGGATATTTTTAACCTGGATTATTACCATTATATATATATATATATATATATATATATATATATATATATATATATATATATATATATATAATTTCTCTATATATAAAATAGTAACTCTGTGTGTGTATGTGTCTGCCTGATCTTTGTATCTTATGTTCATCCAAACCGCTGGACAGAATTGCTTGAAAATGGGCACGTGGTCTACTGATCTCAGTGAAGGTCATAGGCTACACAAGAAATATATCACTTAAACGTTGGAGGTCCCCGGTCACGCCTCCCCCCCACTAAAAATTGTTTTCCCATTGATTCAAATAAAAATTAAACCATAGGTAAATGACCAAATGTGATGTCTATTCCCAAAATTTCAGCAAATTTTGATAATATTAAGAGGGTCCCCGGGGGCATAATCCCCCCTCCCCACGCACACACACTGAAACTCAAACCATAGGTCCACCAAAAATTCAAATAGGTCCAATTTCACAATTTAAATGAAATTTATACTTTATATAATACATATTAAATAAGGATGATCTACATAATATATAGTTTGATAACTCGATTGAAAGTCCTGAGAACTATTTAATTGCAAAAAAATTGTTTTTGCTTTACGTAAAGTTTTCAAAATATAGGTAAACAAAATATTCATGAAATGTAATAATTAGTTGAAATGGACATTTCAACTAATTATTAATTTCATGAATATTTTGTTTACAAATATCTTCAAGACTTCACGTAAATTAAAAAAATTTTCTTGCAAGGAAATATTTCTCAGGACTTGCAATCGAGTTAATTTATATATATATATATATATATATATATAGGATCAAATATAAACTAAAAGTAAAACTTTTAGTAGATGGAACCTATTGTGAAGAGGTTTAGCTCAATATACGAGATAGAGCAATTGTAGAGATAGAAGAAAAAAGAGTGATAAATATGCGACGAATGTCCAGATTTATTTCAAATTTCAATTGTTCAATGCAAGGTGTATTCAGTAATAAACTAGTGTTTATTATTCTTTCCTTAAGCCAAGGCTTTTCAAAGATCGAAATCTTATCATCAGAGGAGAAATACAGATGGATAAGTTGGCTTTTACCACCCGGACAATTTGCATATTTTTTTCACGGAACTTTTCTTTTCATTCACTGCGTTTTTTTAACAAAAATTCCTTTAATAACATTTTTCATATTTTTCAAATATTTGAACTTTGGTTTTTTCGTAAGCCAACTTATCCATCTGTATTTCTCCTCTAATGATAAGATCTCGATCTTTGAAAAGCCTTGGCTTAAGGAAAGAATAATAAACACTAGTTTATTACTGAATACACCTTGCATTGAACAATTGAAATTTGAAATAAATCTGGACATTCGTCGCATATTTATCACTCTTTTTTCTTTTCTCTCTCTCTCTCTCTCTCTCTCTCTCTCTCTCTCTCTATATATATATATATATATATATATATATATATATATATATATATATATATATATATGTTTTACGTACATAACAGTAAACGTGTTTCTGGCTATCAGCCGTCATCAGCATGGCAAAGTTAGACAAGTATCGAACGCACAACTACATTTTCTGTAGTCTGGAGTTTAACCTCTGGACTACGACGCTATGCCTGGAAATATGTACGATTTTTATCGCCTAAATATTAAGTTATGC
>OY744553.1:51033329-51063329 GCA_963556195.1 Sepiola atlantica | reverse complement strand
CTATTCGCTCTGTCCATCGTTTCGAAATTAGCGAAGTCATAAATCTCCGATTCTGCAATTTTCTACGTTGTACTCCTCCCGCACCCACACTTTTCTTTGTAGCCTCGTATTTAGCCGTTCGATCAAAGCATGTTTAATCTCCAGATCACGTATAACAATATCTTTTTTCCTAACCCGCAACTGAGCCAATCGTTCCTCGACCCACAAGATTTCTATGATTCCTGATTCATCGAGAGCTCAATTCCGACCATTTTGGAAAACTCTGCTCTCGGAGACAAAAAGGAATTATTTTGAGCATGATTTAACCTAACCTTTAGTATTTTCGATATAGATTAGACACATTCTCGATATTTCTTTTTCATTTCAATAAAATGTCGATCAATTTTCATCTAACCCTAACCCTAACCCTATCCCTAACCCTAACCCTATCCCTAACCCTAACCCTTACCCTAATCTTAACCCTAACCCTAACCCTAACCCTTACCCTAATCTTAACCCTAACCCTAACCCTAACCCTATCCCTAACCCTTACCCTAACCCTAACCCTAACCCTAATCCTTACCCTAATCCTAATCCTAATCCTAACCCTAACCCTAACGCTAACCCTAATTCTAACCCTAATCCTAACCCTAACCCTAACCCTAACCCTAACACATTCTCAATATTTCTTTTTCATTTCAATAAAATGTTGATCAATATTCATCTAACCCTAACCCATCTAACCAAATCTCTCTATATCTAATATATAAAGTTATCTTATCGGATTTGAGAAATTAGACCTAAACAGCATGGTATCTGACTCATCGATATTTGAGTTTGCCTAACCCTTTTTGCTTTTTTGCATGTGTTTTATAATACCAAAATGCCTTTCAATTAAGCTTGTTTGAAACAAAAAAAATTATTACGGCTAAGAAGATTGTTATAATGGTGATAATTAAAAATAATAACAGGCACATCCTATTGACGGTCATCCTCATAAAGAGATGACAATACCCTGGAGATAGTAGATTCTTTCTGCTATCTAGGAAATATACTGAGTGCAGTTGATGAGTGTGAACTCAGTTTGGCCACGAGTGAAGGCAGCTTGGGTGAAATTTCGTGAGTTGTTGCCTCTGATAACATCAGTACTGTCTTTCTCTACATCTGTGTCAGGAGCGTTATGATATATAGAAGTGAATACTGTGCCCTCGCCTGGTCCTCTCTCGCCCGTCTGCAGTGCAATGACAGATCCATGATCAGATTGATCTGCAATATGAAATCTCACCAAATCCAACACATCAGATCAACCATTGCAGAAGCATGAATGTAATAAATTACAGGAAGTTTGACTGGCCAAGGAAAACTTGGAAGCAAATGATTGGACGAGACTGCCGGAGTGGAATTTGGAAACTGAGGTTACGTAATATCAGAAAACGTCTTACCCCTGAACAAGGGAAAAGTGACATTAAATGAATCGAAGAAGAAAGAGAACTCCAATAATATAAAGGACAAGACTCATTCTAACTTGCAAAGATTTATCTCCCTTTAATTTCTTCTTTTCTTTATATTAACATCTCTCTCTGTCTAACATAGTTATCTTGTCTGATTTTTTCAAATTTATACCATAAACATCATTGCATCTGACATCGATATTTGATTCTGACTAACTATTTTTACATGTTTTTTACAATACAAAAACGTCTTTCCATTCGGTTTGTTTGAAATAATAATTATTACGGTTAGACAGATTGTCATGATGGCGACAATTTTAAATAAAAACTCAAATAATGTAAGGGACATGATTTTCGGAATTTTTTAGATGGGGATTTATAATTTGGATTATTTGGATTATTCGGACTACTATTCTTATCTTGATAATCGGTACAGAATTTCGAACTGAACCCGTTTATTTAATCCACGGGGGTAGATTGTTCTCGTTCCATCAGCCATGACCGGGTAGAAATCTTATTTAAAAAAATGATTTAGTCCCACCTGGACAACTGGTACTATGGAAATTTTTTAAAATTATGCCCGCAAAAATAAAAATTCAGCAAGGGAGAATAACTCATATTTTTAATTGAAGTAAATATAATAAGAGTTGTTTCCCTTACAACTAAAATTTTATTTCTTTCTCCGTATAAGTTTAGAAAATGTGCAACCAAATATAAAAAGTAAGAATTAAAATAACTTCACTGTATCCCGGGTAGCGCCGGATACGGTGCGGTTAATTTCTTATAAAATATATGAGTGTTGTTTTTTTTTTCTGTTTTTTGTTTTGTTTTTTTAGAGAAAATGAGAAAATAAAAAAAATATTTATTTTCTGAAATTGGTTTAGATTCAAAAAAATCATTCCATTCTGAATTTCCGCGTTCTTCTTCTTCTTCTTCTTCTTCTTCTTCTTCTTCTTCTTCTTCTTCTTCTTCTTCTTCTTCTTCTCAGTGTCTTGAGACTTCAGACAGAAATTCGTGATGTTTTCCAACTGAAGTGGACGACGAAGAGAACCCGGCGGACATTAACAACTAGAATTAGTTTTATCAAACAAAACACGTATAACACGCACACACACACACACACACACACACACACACACACACACACACACACACACACACACACACACACACTACTACTACTTATAAAAACTAGACTCTAACACGCACGCACACACACACATATATATATATATAGAGTTATAGTATACGCTTTTATCATGTTGACACACACGTTTCTGCTAAATCACCAAAGTTAAGCGTTGATGACCCTGGTCAGTACTAAATAGGGGATCATTTAGAATGATGTATATATATATATATATATATATATATATATATATATATATATATATATATATATATATGAGAAAGGAAGGATGAGAGTAATTCAACGTAATGGGAAATGAAAAAGGAAAAAAACAAAAGATGTTGTTTTTTAAATTTTTTTATGTATTCATCAACGTTTCGTCTTTATTTGTAAGACTTCCTCAGGCTGATAATTTTAAGAAAAATGTCATAGAAATATTGGGTTGACATGATGGGTTGATGAGAAGAAGTAGTGCCACCGACTTCTCTTAGATCGGACCTTGGTCCTGCGCTCCCAGTAGCGGCTACTACTTCTTCTCATCAACCCATCATGTCAACCCAATATTTCTATGTACTTGCATGACATTTTTCTTAAAATTATCTACCTGAGGAAGTCTTACAAATAAAGACGAAACGTTGATGAATACATAAAAAAACAAAAACATATTTTGTTTCTTTTCTATTTTCATATATATATATATATATATAATATATGTTTTGTTTATTATCTATGTACGTATACATTTCGTCCTTTATAATCGGGACTCATCAGCATAGAGATATGACTATTCACTACTGGTCATGTGATTCGAAATATATATATACATCATTCTAAATTGTTCAAAGCTTTTGCTAGAGTTGAGTTGTGTTTGATAGCCTGCTAATATGCCCGCTGAATTTAGCATTTAGACGTTAATTTACTCTCCCATTTTCACGGCCATGCATGATGGTCACATCGGTATGCGCTCCGACAACTAAGTCAAAGTTGACTTTGGTATTGGGGTTCGAATCGTGTGATCGGCAGGGATTGTCTTATCCTATACTGATGATTGCAGGGTGACATAACACACATGTGTATGTGGGTTACTTTGAAAATAATATATCCCTGTTTCCTCAACAGTACCGACATGCAGAAATTTAAAACTAATGTGAACAAGCATCTCACTGCACAGCTCCCAATTTAGGATGACCCCCTAAAACTTTCACCCTAATTCTCAGTAGCCCCTTACGTCTGCAGTTGAAACTTGCCTTGTTTGGGGTTAACTAAGTTATACATAAAATCTAAAAATGTATTCTTATGTAAAATTAACCGGGAAAGACAATGGAAGTGCGCCCCTAAAGGGGGCTATGAGAGTAAACCCCAGTAAAACTTCTAATATATCCTATTTTGATGAAATTTAAATCATATGTATAACATTTTCTAGGGAAGACAATGGAAGTGGTCCCAAAATTATAAGTGCCCTCTTAACTTAAGGGAGCTATGGGGGCCGAACCTCCTTTACAACTTCAACTATATCCTATTTTGATGAAATCTATATAGTATGTATAAAATTCTCTGAGGAAGACAATGGAAGTGGTCCTGAATGTCTACGTTACCTTCTATGTGCCGAATATCTACGTGCTCCACCTCTAAGTGAATCATGGGGAGCGACCCCCCCCTCTGAAACTTAAAATACGTATATCCGATTTTAATGAATTACAAACACCGACTACTGAATATTGGAAGCCAATTGCTGATCTTCAGATACCCCCGATTTTTGTAAAATTTTAACATCAATTAATAAATATTCCCCAAATTTCAGTTTGTTTAATCATCATCATCATCATCATCATCATCATCATCATCATCATCATCATCATCATCATCATCATCATCATCATCATCATCATCATCATCCTGAGATTCTCATAGATGGCTCTGCTCTTGAGGAGAAATCGACTCTGAAACTTCTTGGTCTTTTTCTCAAATAAAATCTTTCTAGGAGTTCATACATTAGATCCATTACTCTTTCTGCTTCTCGTAAAGTCGATTCTCTCTATCGCTCTAAACACTTTCTCACACCTGAGGTTATTCTCTATCTACAAATCTACAATTAAACCATGTATGGAGTACTGTTGTCATATTTGGGCTGGTTAATCTCTGTCCCATTTGAGGGTTCTTGATAAGGTGCAGAAACGTATCTGTAATTTGGTTGGCCCTACCCTTTCTTCTTCTCTGCACCCTTTCTTTCACAGACGTGATGTCGCTAGTCTCAGTCTTTTCTATAAATACTATTATGGCATCTGTTCTTCAGAATTATGTGAACAATTCCCGCTTCCTTTGTTCCATCTCGTTTGACTCGTTTGTCTAGTGGTCTCCATCAATCTACTGTTTTGATACCTCATTGTAATACAGCTTCCTATTTCAGTAGCTTTTTTCCAAGAACTGCAGGCTTGTGGAACTCTCATCCTGCTGACTGTTTTCCTCCTACTTATAACTTTGGTCTTTTCCAGACTAGGGCTAATAGGCATCTCCTGTCTTTGCGATAATCATGTTTGTTCTTGTTAGCTCCTTACATCAAGTGGCTTCATACCTTGTCTGGAGCGATTTTTAATTTAAAAAAAATCAATAGGGTCTTTTTATTTCACTTCCGGTCGAGGAACCCCTTTATTTTATCCCTGGCTAGATGTGACCAAGTAGGACCTTGTTGGCTATCAAGGTAATCTCTCCTTTCTCTGGGTCTTTCCATTGTCTCGGGGTCCATTCTGTCGCTCTATATGCCCACCTGTTGTCTGCACATCTCGAAAAGTAACCTGCCCATCTATGTTTTACCATTCGTACTGTAGTGATGATGTCATTTACTCCAGTTTGCTGTCTGATCTAGGTGTTTCTTTAAATCGATGTCGAGCATGATGCATTCCATTTTGCATTGTGCAACTCTTAGCTTTTCATACTATATCCGACCCAATATTTCTTTTAGTAAACACTATTTTCTGATATTCACCCCGGTTATTTTGATTGGATAATCATCTGTCCATTCGCCAATGAAATCACTGCATATTTTAATTTATTTTAATTTTAATGAGTCACCACTTATCAAGGCCAACAGCCACTTAAGGATAAGGGTTAAGTTAAGTGTTTGTTACAAATACGAAAAATGCAAATTGCATCAAAAACCTGTTTGCTGTGTCAGTACAAAACTATTTTATTTTATTTCACTCACTATCCAGGTTTATCGGCTAAGTTCCCTTTGACAAGAGGTTCTATGTTTTGCCATTGGTATTTATATCTATCGTTAATATTTTCTTTAAATATTTATTTATCTATTTATGAACAGTTTGTTACGTTAATATCATTGCAAGGTTATACACCAAGTCAGTTTCAAGTGTGTTGGTGTGTGGGGGAGAGGGAGATCCAAAACATTTAAAAATGCTAAATATTTGTGTGTCTTCATTTGAAAGATTTATCCGACACTCCCTATCTCTTCCACTCCCAGAAACGACTTGCATATATTCATGCCGTGTAACATAATCATTTCTGGTGGTACATAAATTGTTTCGCGCACCTGACAGGTGGGATAGTTTTATGGCGTGCAAACGCAAGCCGTTCTCTAATAGATTCTCCGCCGCATCTTTCTAGCTTGTCTCATGGAGTTGATTAAATAATGGAATTCTGTTCTGGTTCTTCCGTGGCTTTCGCAAAGAGAAGACCAGTTCACCAAGTCGTGTTTATCTGCTGACGTCACAGTGGTTGGTGCCATCGCTGATAAGCAAGACCCTTCGAAGGTCACACAACATTTAGAGGTTATCCTATTAACGGTGCTTCCACACAGAATGCGATAAATTGCGAGTATAAGCATTGGGAATGGTATTATGTTGTTGTTTTTGTTAAATAATATTAACCGAAGAATCCTTTCGAGTTAAAATCCAACTAGTATTACGCACGAAAACGTGCGAAAAGCACGGTTGAAATGAACTATGAACTATCGAAGAAATTCGTAAATAATCCCATGTTCGTCCAATATGGCCGCCAAGGGTCACATCTGAGATCAACCGGAATGTGTTGGATGAAAAACGAACGCTTCACAGAAAGCAATAAGCAATAAAGTTTACAAGAAGTGTTTATAAAATAAATATTTGTTAACACTAAATTATTTTTATATCTAATTTAAATTTTTGAAATAAAATGATTTATATTTATAATTACACACGGCTTTGCTTCGTTTCGTTTCTCCAGGTCAACAATTCTGTTTTTCTATCGCATCGTCCGATTTTTCCCCTCATGGCGATAAGTCTTTTAACACGTCTGCTTTTCTATTTTACTAATTAATAGTACATTGATTTTACTAAAAAAACTTCCTACTATCATAACATGATAAAATAAAATCTCTCTCTCTCTCTCTCTCTCTCTCTCTCTCTCTCTATATATATATATATATATATATATATATATATATATATATATATATTTAAAAAGAAGTAGAATGCTTAGACGTTGAGCTCGCCGATAAGGTGTTAGAATTATCATAGTTTATTCGCTGTGTATAATTGGCCTAGCGGTGAGCGACGTCTGATTGGAGTTGAAAAATACTTGTAGTCAAGGGTTTCGAATCGCATGACCGGTAGTGAATAGTCATATCTCTATGCTGATGAGTCCAGATTAAAAAAAGGACGAAACGTATACGTACATAGATAATAAACAATAACAAATATTATATATATATATATATATATATATATATATTAAATGGAAATCACTCCAAACAAGGCATGAAACCACTTGATGTAAGTAGCTAAGAAGATACTACTTTAAGGTAAAAAAAACGATAAGTGTTAGGTGGATAGATTCCGACTTAGAAAACAGCAATTCTTTCCCCTATGTCAGAAACATCGCTTATGAAATGTGAGGACTAAAGGACAAAATATTTATTTCCAAATATTTTTTAACTTTTCGATAATTTTTATAATTTACAAAATTCATTAGTTAATCAGTTTTTAATTGATCGTTTGTTTTCAGTTTTAAACTTATCGATCGTTTGTTTTCAGTTTTAAACTTTATCGATCGATTGTTTTCAGTTTTAAACTTATCGATCGTTTGTTTTCAGTTTTAAACTTATCGATCGATTGTTTTCAGTTTTGAACTTATTGATCGTTTGTTTTCAGTTTTAAACTTATCGATCGTTTGTTTTCAGTTTTAAACTTATCGATCGTGTGTTCTCAATTCGTTTTATCCACAAAATAAGTTAAAACTTATCCAGGTAGGTAGAAGAGTAATTTATCTTGCCTTTGGTAATATTTATTTGTTGTATATATTTTTTCACCCGTTTTTTAAATTTTGTTTGCATTTTCTTTGTTTGAGAACTTTCCGATACCACTCTTAGACATTTTGTACTTTGTAGATTGTCCCAACCCTTACCAATGCTAATTTCATCTCCTTAGACTGCCGCAATACTTAAGCTTCTGAAATATATCTATGACCAATTGTATGTTTAATATTATATTCATACGCGCGACCGAAATAGTGTAAGTCCGCGAGATAAGAGAGTCCGCAGGTACAGAAGGCAACGCCAAACGAGGAAATTGATTTTCATGCGACCAATTTACGGCAAAATTGTTTTTTATTGTATATTAATCAGAGTTGCGATAAAAACAAGCGACGCCATCAAGATTGCTTTCCGAGATGAAATTGATTTAATTTACTCGCATAAAATGACTTGTTTTTAGTTTAAACTAACTGCAGCTACCGGGCGTTGCCCGGGATCCGGTGAAGTCATTCTAGCTTTTCATTTTATTTGTGTGCACATAAACTAGACAACTTCCAGCAAAAAAAGAAAAAAACTCCCAGCCGTGGTACATCCCTGAATGTGCCGCTGCCATCGCTCACAGAAACAACTATTTCAATAGCCTCCAACAAAATAGATACCCTGAAACCAAAGCCGCTTTTAAGGCTGCCAGTAACCACTGCAAAATGGTTGTAAACAGCGCAAAAGAAAAGTACGCCCAATCTATTCACTCGAGAGTGGCCGGGCAGAACCTTGTTTCCCACGAGTTCTGGCGTATTACAAACAGGGTCTCGAACAAAAGCGTATCCTCTATTCCAGGGGCGGGCAACCTCCAGCGAAGGCTTAGCGTCCGGCCCGCCACCCTGCTATGCTTTATTATTGCAATCCGGCCCGCGGACCTCCCAGTAAAACTCATATCATTTTGTGACATAGACGTAAAAGTAGGTTTCAATTAAGATTTACAGTGGGATAAAAATGTATAAATATCAGCGAGCGATGATGCATGTATATTTCATTTTTCTTTAACTATTAAGAGATAAAAATAGAAAAAGAGAAAGAGAGGCTATGTGAGGTGTATGAAAACGAATGCTGGATCAACTTGCTACTTCCTCTGTCATTATTTTTTATGATTCCAAAATGGCTCTTCGTCGGCGCCTTTTATAACATCACATACAGAAGTCTGTTGAGAAAAAAATCAGATTTGTAGAGTGTTTAATGCAATTTTTGTACAATTTATTCATGTAAACAAAATATAGTAATTCTGAGATTTCGTTTTTCACTCCGGCCCGCGATCTCCTTCCAAAAGTTTCATCTGGCCCTCACTCTGAAAAGGTTGCCCGCCCCTGCTCTATTTCAACCATCATCAATGGACCAGAAGTGGTTTTCCTCAGCGTCTGACAAAGCCAAACTTTTTGCAAATAACTTTGCATCAAATTCCATCTTTTGCGATCAGGGCCGTCGACCTAAATTTACCCCCTATGACTTTAAACACTCTAACCTTCTCCAAGTAATGTTACCTCAAGTAACCACACTTAACTGGATACTCCACCAGACAAGATGAATTCTTGTCCTGGAATCCGGTAAGACCAAGAGACTACAAATAATATATACTAAAACATAATCAACTGGTCAATTGGGGAGTGGAAAATTAATGTTCTTAACTGATTTACTTACTCGACGTTTGAGAGATAAAAGAGAACTTTAATAGAATATTCAAATACTTATGTATCTCATATAGATCTCCAGATCAAGTGTTAGCCACAAGGATAGGGCCCGTTGATTTCTGAGAACTTTGACTGTATTAAAATGAAACAATATATATATATATATATATATATATATATATATATATATATATACAGGGTGGGCCAAAATAAGGGTCCTATCTTTAAATTTGAATAACTTGAATTTGAATAACTTCCACAAAATAAAAGTTAAACTCACCAAACTTTATGTGTGTGTAGACTGACCCTTCCGAGAATTTTTGAAATAAACAAAACAAATTTTAGCCGAAAAACACTTCTTAAAACTTACAAAAACTAAAGTATTGTTTTTTACACTGTTTTGAGTTTTTTAAGCAAAAATAATGTTTTCTAAATGAGGGTACGTTCCTTAGGGCTAATACGGCTCATGCTTGCTTCGGAAGGGGTCCTTTACTTATTCTAAAAAAAAATCCAAAAAAAATCAATAAATAAAAAAGTTATGAATTTTTAAAAATAGGACCCTTATTTTTGCCCACCCTGTATATATATATATATATATATTGATCAAGTTCAAATATGTTAATAACGTGAACATAAACCAATTTTTTCAAAAGTGCTCAGTACAAAGTAGAGCATTTATAAAACTTATCCAAAACACAAGGATGACAATTTTAAATATTGGGGGTGTTAAATTTATCTATCGTTCTTTAATAGAAATACACATATCATCTCTCGTTTTGGCTGCTTGCTGACCTGATGATTTTTCGCTCCAAACGTTTCCAAAACCTTGATGCCAGCAAAGCATATTCCCAATCATCATGATTTAACTGCAACCTGAACTAGCCCTTATTCTTACAAAACTGTTCAATCGTTGCTTAAAGGAGAAATACTTCCCAAGACCTTGAAAAATCTCGTCAGTCTGTCCAATATTTAAAAATACTGGTGACCGGTCCTCTGCATCTCAGTCCATGCCAATCAATCTCCTGTGCTTCATGAGTGAGTTGCTTAAATCTGTGATAAACCAAGAAATTGTTAATCACCTTAGCAAAAACAGCCAATATGGCTTTCGTCCTGCAAGATCAACAGCCGATGTGCTGACTATAATATCACACAGGATTAGTGAATATATTGACAGGGCTTCATTTCTCGAGCAATAAGTCTTGACATATCAAAGGCCTTTGATAGGATTTAGCATAAAGGTCTACTTCACAAGCTTGCTAGCTATGGAATATCTGGAAATGTCTTTTCAACCATCAAATCCTTTATAGATTTATAAAAGTAGTCGTTGATAGACAGAAATCTGAGGCACGCAGTATCAACGTCGGCGTGCCTAAGGGTTCCATTCTGGGCCCAACCCTTTTCCTGATCTTCATAAATGATTTCCAAAACCACATTCTAAGATCATTCGTCGACATTTGTGCTGATGACACAACCATCTATGGAAACACCTCGAAGAGCATAATTGATCAGGTTCTTTCTGGCTCTATCTCTTCCGACCTGGAGGAAGTGGTACAATGGGAGAAAAGGTGGCTGGTTACTTTTAATGCGTCAAAGACCAAGCTCCTCTCCTTTCACCACCAACGCTCTGACCCCCACTTTGTCCCAGTTGAAATGAACGACTCTCTCCTTGAGAAAATCCACTGCTTTGATATGCTCCTCAGACTGACCTTCTTTTCAGACTTGAAAAGGAAGACTTACATCAAATCTGTTGGTAAAACCACTGGAAAAATGGTTGGATCATTCTACCGCTCCAGAAGGTATCTCACGCCCGACGCCATCCTGTATTTGTACAAGAGTCAAATACGTCCTAAAATGGAGTACCCCTTCCATATATGGGGAGGTGCCGCTCAAAGCACCCTTTCTTGCCTTGACAGAGTCCAAAACTGACTTTGAAATCTAGTGGGGGGTGTCCTCTTCTCTTCCCTACATTCACTCTTTCACAGCAGAGATGTTGCTAGTCTTAGGGTTAGGGTTAGGTGTTGGGTTTAGGGTTAGGGTTTAGAGGTAGGGTTAGGGTGAGGGTGAGGGTGAGGGTGAGGGTAAGGGTTAGGGTTTAGGGTTAGGGTGATGGTTATGGTTAGGGTTAGTATTAGGGTTAGGGTTAGGGTTTAGGGTTAGGGTTAGGGTGATGGTTAGGGTTTAGGGTTAGGGTTAGGGTTAGGGTTTAGGGTTAGGGTGATAGTTAGGGTTAGTGTTAGGGTTAGGGTTAGGGTTAGGGTTTAGAGTTAGGGTGATGGTTAGGGTTAGTATTAGGGTTAGGGTTAGGGTTAGGGTTTAGGGTTAGGATTAGGGTTAGGGTTAGTGTTAGGGTTAGGGTTTAGGGTTTAGGGTTTAGGGTTAGGGTGATGGTTAGGGTTAGTGTTAGGGTTAGTGTTAGGGTTAGGGTTAGGGTTAGGGTTAGGGTTGGGGTTAGGGTTAGGTTTAGGGTTAGGGTTAGGGTTAGGGTTAGTGTTATGGGTTAGTGTTATGGGTTAGGGAAGGGGTTAGAGGTTAGGGGTTTAGGAAAGGGTTAGGGTTAGGGTTAGAATGACGAAAACACTGATGTTAAAAAATACAATGATATATCTTTATTGTCGGTGGCGGTGAACGATTTGTGACGAAGGAAGGCACTCAAGAATTGATAGAAGTGTTTTTTATTTATTACTCGATCTTCAATCAAATCTTAATTTCGATTTCGGGTTAGTTTAAATAATGACTTGGCACACAACTCATTCATATATATTTTTCCTATGTTTTTACCGTTATCGAATAAATTTCAAATCTTCAGTTTTTCTGTGAAAGCGTTCTTTGATCCGAACGAAACCGGTAAAATCTCTCGTTTCTTGATGATTTATTCCCGTAGTTAATTTGTTTTTGCTGTTTTTTTCTTTTTCACACATCCTGTCTTTCACAGCATTTTATTTCATACTATATCGTGCATTATATATATATATATATATATATATATATATATATATATATATATATATATATTACTATTTCATGTATCCACATAACATTTTATAAGGAGATATAATTTTTTATGTATCTATTTTCAGTATTTACTTCAACAGTGCTCGATACGTAAATAGAGCTAGGTAGTAAGCTTTGAAAATATATGCATTTTAGTCTGAAGATCCCCCCCCCGGGGGGGGATGAAACGTGGGAGTCTCTGTGTACCGTAATAGCCATAAATATATTTTTATAGCTTACTATATATATATATATATATATATATATATATATATAGTAAGCAATGAAAATATATATGGCAATCAAGCTACACAGAGGTTCCCGTGTTTCATCCCCGGGGGGATCGTCAGCCTGACGATTCCCCTCGGGGATAAAACACGGGAACCTCTGTGTAGCTTGATTGTGATGATTCCCCCCGGGGATGAAACACGGAAGCCTCTGTGTAGCTTGATTGCCATATATATTTTCATTGCTTACTACCTAGCTCTATTTACGTATCGAGCACTGTTGAAGTAAATACTGAAAACTGACACATAAAAAATTATATCTCCTTATAATATTTTATGTGGATACATGAAGTACTAATATATATATATATATATATATATATATATATATATATATATATATATATATATAAAGTGGTGTACTAAAAGCGAACTTTTAGGAAAGGTAAAACCTATTGTGAAGAGTATACAGCTCAATCTCCAGGATAGAGCAAGTAGATATGAAGAAGAATGGAAAGGAATTATATATATATATATATATATATATATATATATATATATATATATATATATATATATGTGTGTGTGTGTGTGTGTGTGTGTGTGTGTGTGTGTGTTTTATATTCACGAAATTGTTTCGGACCCTTAAAAGCCGGACTTTGCAAACAAAGATTTTGAAATTTAAAAAAGAAAATGGACGTTTTTCTCTCATTATTAAAATATTGCGCAGAATAAAAACTTATTTTTTTCTTTCTTTTCTGTTATTTCTGTTTTGTCCCGAAAAGGTCAATTTTAATTGCGTTTAGTCGCGGATCGTTTTCTTTTTTCATATTTTATTTTCTTTGTAATTTTTTTGTTGTTTTTCTGTACATGCCATGATGTAGCAATTTCCAAAACATTAATCCCCGGAAATTTCTTGCATATTCGTTTTTTTTTTCTCTCTCGGAATTTGTTAAAGTTTTCAACCTTTTAATTTTCTGCCGTAGACCGACCCACACAGACATACACGCGAATACGCGTGCACATACACGCGCACTTAAATACACACGTACACACATATACACACGCACACAGACACACAAACGCACACTCATACAAACACACATATACACACACACGCATACACACATGAACACGCATGCATATATAAACACACACATACACACATACACCCTGATTCACACACGCCTAAATACACAAATGTTTTTAGATTAAAAAAAAGAAGGGTATTATTTTATGATTGTCCGGAAATTATTTCCAGTGAAATGAGTTCCTGTTGTGAACAATGAATTCCTCATTACGCCCGGTGATAACGACCGCCCCCGCCAATCGATGCACTGCCGACTTGTGTGCTGTATCTGCGGTGGAAATGGGACAGTGAGTATCCCAAACAAGCGGTTGTAGACAGATATTCAGGACAACAAAGTGATTTGCGTCCAGTTATGCAAATGATTCGTTTTGCTGATCAACCACTGCTTTCATATTGTTAAGTTTAAAATGCTTAACGCAATCCGATTTTGTTCTGTGATAACATCAAGCATTTTTGAATTTAAATCGTTAACGACTTTCCTGGAACAATGCGAAAAACGTTCTATGCGCGTTTCTCCGCCGTCTTTTAAAAAAAATCTCTTCTTTCTCCAGCTTTTTTGTTTATTTGCTTTTGACACCTACGGATGATTCGACGAAGAATCGAAAACGTAACATATGTAACATTTATCAATTTAATTTTTTATTTTGATACAAAAAAGACCATCAGAAAAATTTTAAAAAATCTTTAAAAAGTATATATGTTTAAGTTTCATAGAAAGTCAAGTTCTTCAGAACGTTTGAATTTCTCTTTCGGCCTGAAGAAGTTGACTCTATATGGGAGAGTACAATCGAAACATGTATGCACATATGTAACCAATAATGTTTGTGTAAATAAAAATTATACTGAAGAACAGCTCTACTTGTTATTGAGCACTTTTTATAGACACTGGAGTTTCAACGGATTTACATCTACAGAAACTAATATAATACATGTACCATATATATATATATATATATATATATATATATATATATATATATATATATATTAAAGTGAAATATTTTGAAAATCAACAATCGTGTAATTTAAATGAAAAATTCATTTATTTAATCTTTTTTTTTGCAAGCTTTCGTTGTAGAACAACTTTGTCAGGCGAGACTTTTTCTTCTTTTCTTCCTCCTCATTTGGATGGTATTAACCCCGAGATTATATATATATATATATATATATATATATATATAGGTCCTTGTCTAAGTTAGCCATAGTTTTTACTTTTATGTACGTATAAAATAATATATATATATATATTATTTTATACGTACATAAAAGTAATCAATGGACACGTGTTTCTGGCTCACAGCCGTCACAGAATGGCTACCGTAGACAAGGATCGAACCTTCGATATTCATGTCTATAGTCCAACGTTTTCTGCATCTTAATCTATATATATATATATATATGTATATATATATATAAGTAGCGATTCTATCATGCAGAATGAGTTGATCACTCGAAGAATTGAAACTTCAAATTCTGGGGAGAAACAAGGAAATAAAAAACTCCATAAAGTTTCTAAAACGTTTCAAGGAATTCACGTTTTCGCATCCGAAATTTGTTTCCAAAAAAGATTCAGAAGAAAAAATGAAGAAAATAAAGAAAATAATCTAAAACGCAATCAAAGATGACCTTTTCATAATAACCCCCCCCCCCCCAAAAAAAAAGAGACAAGTTAAGAATTAGGGTTCTTGTTAGAAGAAGATGATGCACAATATTTAACAACTTGCACACACGTTGCACATGCACGTAAAAAATGGCGGCAGATTCTTTTGTTCGATGCTCCCCAATTAATCTAGAACTTTTATAGTTAAAGTCTCCAACATAATAACATACTGCCATCCTTGTATATATATATATATATATATATATATATATATATATATATATATATATATATATATATATATATATATATATATATATATATATATATATATATATATATATATATATATATATATATATATATATATATATATATAATAATAAAATATATCTTAATGTTTAAAAAAATAACAAATAATAAAATATATCTTAATGTTAAAAAAAAACAGCGCTGTCCGGAATGCACGGTGCTCTGGTACCAAATTGAAAGAAAGGTGAATTTGGAACACTAAAAAACCTACACAATCGAAAAATGGTCTCAAATCCACGGGCTACCTTTTCTTTCCACACACACACACACACACACACACACACACACACACACACACACACACACACACACATATATATATATATATATATATATATATATATATATATATATATATATATATATATATATATATATATATATATGAAGCAATCCAACAAAAGATATAAGCGTCAACTAATATCTTATAATTAGTGAAACATCCGGATAAAAACTGAAGCTCAATATTAAGTATTTATCAAATTTTATTAGAATTCAAAGTTCAAGCAAAGTATCCTTAAGTCCTTAGCTCATGAGTTTTCAAAGATAATACAGGTAATAAAATTACGCTTTGAAAATATATAAAATTATATACACAAATACACAAAAATACATAACATCAAATATATCAACCCAAAAACATACTTTTTGTTGAATCCATACAGTCCATCCATAATTATGTTTCTCAATTTGTATGACCTGGATGGATTGTATAGATTCAACAAAAAGTATGTTTTTAGGTTGATATGTTTGATGTTATGTATTTTTATGTATTTGTATATAATTTTATATATTTTCAAAGCGTAATTTTATTACCTGTAGTAGTATAACTGCGGTAATGGTCCTCTGAAGAGAAGAATTATCTTTGAAAACTCATGAGCTAAGGATTTAAGGATACTTTGCTTGAACTTTGAATTCTAATAAAATTTGATTGACACCTTATTTTATTACTTCATTTTATATTATAATATTAATGCTCTATCCAGTATATTGAGCTTCAGTTTTTATCCGGATGTTTCACTAATTATAAGATATTAGTTGACGCTTATATCTTTTGTTGGATTGCTTCATATATATATATATATATATATATATATATATATATATATATATATATATATATATATATATATATATATATTATGCAGTTTAAATTCCCAGAGAAAATAACTAAATCCAAGATATCGCAGACTTAGCACTTGCATAAGCCGATCCACTGTTGGAGAAAATTCATAAATAAAAAGGGGATTCGCGTATCTAACAGTGAATAATTAGATAATAAATACTTAATATTTATTTATTTATAAATATTATTGTATAGCCCCCTTTACAAAGGCCGGGCACTCTGAGTGAATTTAATAACAAGCAGTACTACTAGCTTCATTGCGAGTTCCAACACGATTTGCCGCATTGGACGGAGGATTTCAACGTCTAGGCACGAGCCCCGTGAGTCAGCCTGGTTGTTCCAACGCATCTCCCTGGCTATCGTTCGTGGCAACGCTATGTCAGTAACAGCGGCGTCACTTCCGTTCTAATCGTCATCTGTTGACTCTCTCTTTCTTTCTCTGACAATTGTTTCAAGCCTTATTGTTTTTTGTTGTTGTTTTTTTCTCTTTATGGAATAATTGTACGTGAGTAAATAACCTTATATCATAAAAAAAGATAATTACTTAAAATGATTCTGAAACAAATCCCAGAATATTGGGCAGAGAACGACTGAGCTTAGATCACTATTAGCTATTTTCAGGACTACATTTCACAAGTCTCATTTGCCGCTTGATGTGAATACTTGCCGACTTGGTATTTACAAAGTTAAATTCCTCCTGATGGCAAACTGGAAACTCTCCTGACTGTGAATCAGTGGCGATTTGTGATCGGAGTTCGCGCCCGTCGGTAATTAGCTTCCTGCACTGTAGATTGCGTAAGCATAAAGCATCGATGCCTGTAAGTAATAAATAATGTATATATATATATATATATATATATATATATATATATATATATATATATATATATATATATATATATCGTACATGTATTGTATTAGTTTCTGTAAATGTAAATCCGTAGAAACTCAAGTGTTTATAAAAGTGCTCAATACCAAGTAGAGCTGTTTATAAGTATAAATTTTTATTTATACAAACATTATTGGTTACATATGTGCATACATGTTTCGGTTGCACTTTTCCAAGAAAGTCAACCTCATCAGACCAAGAATTTTTCAGGAATGGATGGATTTGAAGAATTTTCTATCCTAAATAACTCTTTTTGGGGATCTAGCATCTTCTATTTCTTGAAAATTCTTGGTCTGATGAGGTTGACTTTCTTGGAAAAGTGCAACCGAAACATGTATGCACATATGTAACCAATAATGTTTGTATAAATAAAAATATATACTTATATATATATATATATATATATATATATATATATATATATATATATATATATATATATATATATATATATATATATATATAATTTGAAACGGATTTAGAAACCAGTAAAATGCAGATAATTTTTATAATAAACATAGTATTTTTTTTTTAATTAAGATTTTTGATTAACACAGGAATCCTCATCAGGATAATAGACAATATATTTTTTTTATTTCTTCCTCTTTTTTTTAAATAAATTTTTTTTTTTTTAATTTAAGCACAAGATCAAGCGACACCATGTCGTTTAAAAAAAAGAAGAAGGAAAAAAACTTGTCTATTATTCTGATGAGGATTCTAGTGTGAATCAAACATTTGAATTTTAAATAAATAATATATTTATTTAAAAAAAAAAAAGTCTCTGCATTTTACTGGTTTCTAAAACCGTTTCAAATTACAAATTTAAATGCATTCTATGCGGTGGAAATATTTTACTAATACTTATAACGTGTGACCAGAGCACACACACAACTTGTGGACATTATTACACAACGAGCTTCGTTAGAAACTGAAGCACAAGATCAAGCGACACCATGTCACTTATAAACATTTGAATTTTAAATAAATAATATATTTATTAAAAAAAAAAGTCTCGGTATTTTATTGGTTTCTAAAGCCGTTTCAAATTACAAATTTAAATACAGTGGAATAAAGCAAGTTGCCACTGTAGACTTAAGGAGGTACTGTGAATTAAGTAAAAGTTTAGGGGGTCATCCTAAATTGGGAGCTTTGCAGTGAGGTGCTTGTTCACATTAGTTTTAATGATCCCATTCCACTACAGACTGGAGGTCACTTTCTAAGGATTCAGCCATTGCCTCGGATATGTCTTTGCCCATGTATATTAACTGGCTAACTTAGTGAAGGTCGTGGCTCTTCAGTTATCCATTATGGAAAGTCTGTATTGCACCAATCACATAGTGATGCGATGTATCGAGACAAGTCGAGGTTGGGCTAGGGTTAGGGTTAGCGTTAGCCATCCCAGAAAGGTTAGGGTTAGGGTTCGGGTAAGGGTTAGTGTTAGGGTTAGTGTAAGGGTTAAGGTTAGGGTTAGAGTTAGGGTCAGGGTCAGGGTTAGTTTTAGGGTTAAGGTTAGGGTTAGTGTTAGCCATCCCAGAAAGGTTAGGGTTAGGTTTAAGGTTAGGGTCAGGGTCAGGGTTAGGGTTAGGGTTAGGGTTAACGTTAAGGTTAGGGTTAGGGTTAGTGTTCGGGTAAGGGTTAGTGTTAGGGTTAGTGTAAGGGTTAAGGTTAGGGTTAGGGTTAGGGTCAGGGTTAGTTTTAGGATTAAGGTTAGGGTGAGTGTTAGCCATCCCAGAAAGGTTAGGGTTAGGTTTAAGGTTAGTGTTAGTGTTAGGGTTAGGATAAGGGTCAGGGTCAGGGTTAGGGTTAGGGTTAGGTTTAGGGTTAGGGTTAACGTTAAGGTTAGGGTTAGGGTTAGTGTTAGAGTTAGGGTCACGTTTAGGGTTAGTGTTTGGGTTAGTGTTAGGGTTAGGGTTAGGGTTAGGGTAAGGGTTAAGGTTAGTGTCAGTGTTAGTGTTAGGAGTTAGGGTTAGGATTAGGGTTAGGTTTAGGGTCAGGGTCAGGGTCAGGGTCAGGGTCAGGGTTAGGTCAAGGTTAAGGTCAGGGCCAGGGTCAGGGTCAGGGTCAGCCATCATGGAAAGGTTCTATTCCTCTACGAGTTTTAACTCTCGGGATATTTTCTAGCCCTGTTTATTTACCGCAAAGACAACACAAAATCTTATAAAAAGTAAACAACTGTTTTTTTTTTATCTCAAAAAATTTTGGTCGTTTCAACTTTTGCTTAATTTCGCGCAGCATTTCTAAATATGTTGATTTTATAAACAAAACAATCCATCTGATTCAAAGAAAAAAACCGACAACTTTCGGACATAGTTCAGGAAAACAACTTTCATCTTTTTCTTCATATAGGACACACGCGGCGAGATCCACAAGTTGAGATTGTCACAAATAAGCCATCCCGGAAAGGTTCCATTCCTCTACGAATCATTTAGCCGTCAAAAGGAATCCAATTAAATATTTAAATCTTCTAATTAAATTTAACAAAGAATAAGAGAATAAATTTCGTGTTTGAAAAGCACTTTTTTCAATATGTCATATTTTAATAAGACATTTTAGAGAAAGTGGCAGGTGCTTTTTATGGCAACCTGACCCCTCGGGCAAGAAGCGGAATTGTTAAAAAACGGGCGGCATTTTGTCTCTGTCTCTGTCTCTCTGTCTGTCTGTCTCTCTGTCTGTCTCTCTCTCTCTCTCTCTCCGGTCTTCTTTCTTTCTCTTTCCTTTTCTGAACACTGACCCCACACATTCTCTCTCTTTCTCTCTCATTTTTCCCTACCCTCTCTCTCTCCCACTCTCTCCCACTCTCTCCCACTCTCTCTCTCTCTCTTTCTCTCTCTTTGACCTCTCTCTGTCTTTAACTTCCTTTTTTTTCTCTCTATATCTCTCTCTGAATTCTCCTTCTCTCTCTTTTTTGCTTGGATATTTTTCTCTCTATCTTTATTTCTCCTTCTCCCCCTTCTCTTAGTCGCTCTTCACTTCTCTCTTTCTCTTTCTCTTTCTCTCTCTTTCTCTCTCTCTCTTTCTCTCTCTCTCTCTCTCTCTCTATATATATATATATATATCTTTTTGTGCTTATATAGCTTTCTCTTTATCCTTCTCTCTCTATCATTTTTCCGTCTGCCCTTCTCCTCTCCTTACCTCTCATTCGCTCTCTCTTTTCTTCGTCTCTCTCTCTCTCTCTCTCTCTCTCTCTCTTGTACTTAGACACCTTTCTCTCTATCCTTCTTTATCCTCAATTTCTTCTCTCCCCTTTTCTCTCATTTATTTCCCCCTTCTCCATCCACTTCTCTCTGTTGTCCTTCTCCCCCACCACCCACCACCGATCTCTCTTGAGCTCGTATACAAAACCCATTAGCTGCTCCATATTTATTGGCTCCAACCATTTTAGAGAATCAGTTTCATGGCTAAAATATCCTGAAAGTTTCCGCAGACATAAAAGACGTTTTCTTCACTGAAAACGAGACCAGCTAACCGCATTCATTACTATACAAATAATAGACTTTAAAAGTGTACGTCTTTGTCAACCTATTTCTCGAAATGTTATTACTCAGTAATAACTTTGAATTTATACACACACACGTATTACCTACTAGACACAATCCTCGAGTGTCTTCGGTCTTTCTGTACACGGGTTTGTCAGGACAACCTGACATGATGATACTTCGCCCTACAAGTAAACCCTGACCAAATATTCAAAATAACATAGTATTCGAAGCCCAAATAAGATCTCCCCGACACGGCTATACACTGGCTCATACGAGGAATGGTTCAACTTTTCCAAGTAATGTTACCTCAAATAACGGCACTTAGCTGGATACTCCACTAGACTAGATGAATTCTTGTCCTGGAATCCGGTACAACCAAGAGACCACAAACTATAACATTGTTCACGGATCAATTGACGAGAGGAAATTAATGTTCTTAACTCAATGTTTGAGTTGTAAAGGAAAACATTAATGGAATATTTGAATATCTATGTATCTCATATAGAGATCAAGTGTTAGCCCCAGGAAGGGGCCCCTTAGTTTCTGAGAAATTCGACTGAAGTAAAATGAAACAATATATATATATATATATATATATATATATATATATATATATATATATATATATATATATATATATATATATACGATTATTTTTATTTATACAAACATGTACAAAATATGCGACACTGGCATATTTGGGAAGAATGAAATGGGGGAGAAGAAGAAAATAAAGGAAAGAGGCAATTTAAAATTTGGAAAGTCATGTGGCTCGGTAAACAATACTTTTGGTTAAGCATTTATTTTGTAGTGGACAAAGTATATGATTTATGCAGTTACATCTTTTCTCTTCATTACTAATTTTTTCATTTCTATTTGAGTGATTGCTATTAGGGTTTAGGGTTGGGGTTAGAGTTAGGGTTAGGGTTAGGGTAAGGGTTAGGGTTAGGGTTAGGGTAAGGGTTAGGGTTAGGGTTAGGGTTAGGGTAAGGGTTATGGTTAGGGTTAGGGTTAGGGTAAGGGTTAGGGTTAGGGTTAGGGTAAGGGTTAGGGTTAGGGTAAGGGTAAGGGTAAGGGTTAGGGTTAGAGTTAGAGTTAGGGTTAGGGTTAGGGTTAGAGTAAGGGTTAGGGTTAGGGTTAGGGTTAGGGTTAGAGTTAGGGTTAGGGTTAGGGTTAGGGTTAGGGTTAGGGTAAGGGTTTGGGTTTGGGTTATTACTATTTGTAGTGCTTATATTTTTGTTTCCAAGTTTAATGGCAGAGTTGCAAATGAGATCTCTCTATCCAGCGAAATGGAAACAAGTCCCACACAGTATTTTGGCTAAAAGACCCAAATAGCTACCCTGCCTTCAAGAACACACAGCTTCAACTGCTCGTCAGATCTTCCCAAAAACTCAACTTCCTGTCATGCCTAATGGGCCAGATTTCCTTCCCATCGCTTCCTTCCTGGCCGGGTCTTTCTCACTGGTTATAAACCACCCAGGCACTGACCACTTAAGATATCCCCGGAGATAAATGTCAGACAAATGGTGACAATCCGTGAATATCTCAGCATGGGTCCAGCCTTTTACGAGATACTTAATTCATCTCAAAGGGAAACAAACTTCTGGGATGGCCCAAATAAAACCAAAAATATTTTCACTTTATTTTGTACTCCCCCTCTTTCTTGTTGTCGGGCATCTAACATTTGCAACGTCCGTCATTCATATACATCACTAAAGAAAATGTAGTCTACTGAATTTTAACACATATATATATATATATATATATATATATATATATATATATATATATATATATATATATTTGAATAAAAATTAAAAAAAAAATGATTTATCTTTAAATAATAATCTATTGTGATAATAGAAAGCATTTATTTTGGTCTGTTACGCCTAAGTTAGAAATATCATTTTCTTTGTTACAAATATAATTTTCTTTGGTCTGTCATGCCTAAGTTTGAAATAGCATTTTCTTTGGTCTGTCATGCCTAAGTTTGAAATAACATTTTCTTTGGTCTGTCATGCCTAAGTTTGAAATATTATTTTCTTTGGTCTGTCATGCCTAAGTTTGAAATAGCATTTTCTTTGGTCTGTCATGCCTAAGTTTGAAATAGCATTTTCTTTGGTCTGTCATGTTAAAGTTTGAAATAGTATTTCCTTTGGTCTGTCATGCCTAAGTTTGAAATAGCATTTTCTTTGGTCTGTCATGTTAAAGTTTGAAATAGTATTTTCTTTGGTCTGTCATGCCTAAGATTGAAATAGCATTTTCTTTGATCTGTCATGCCTAAGATTGAAATAGCATTTTCTTTGGTCTGTCATGACTATAATTGAAATATCATTTCCTTTAGTTTGTCATGCCGAAGTTTGAAATCACATTTCCTTTGGTCTGTCATGCCTAAGTTTTAAGTAGCATTTTAATCGCTAAAAATTTCGATTGAATGGACAATTCTCAAGAATATTCCTCCCCTTTTCCTTTGCTCGTCTTCACTTTGGATTGTTCTATCATTGTCCAATGACCCCCCCCCTCTCTCTCTCTCCCCCTCTCTCTCTCTCATTCTCTCCCCCCCTCTCTCTCTCTCTCTCATTCCTGGGAATATTCTATGTAAATTCGTCTTCTATCCTGTTTATTGCTTCCCCGGAATTCTTATACAAAACTTTTGCCAATAATGCCTTCAGCGATGTCAAACCCTGAAAGTACTTACGCCATTAAGTGCTCGATAATATTTGGTAAGAAGGAATTATTTTCTTTCAGCCATGTTATATGCTTTGCTTATTTGAATACCGGAAACAAATCATCATCATCATCATCATCATCATCATCATCATCATCATCATCATCATCATCATCATCATCAGTCAGGTTCAATTTATATTCCAATAACCATGGGTTTTGATTTTTTAATTTTTTAATTTTTATTTTTTCGCATTTTCAAGAAAACATAACATTCTCGTGAGATGTATATTTTACGACTCGTTTTTCTTGTGATGTGCCAACCAAATGTTATTGTGTCAATTACCCCAAGATCATCAGAAAAATCATCCACAAAGAAGAAAAGTTTTCAAAGTGAAAAGTGGGTCATTGTGGGCAAAAACAACAACAAAAACAAATTGGTAAATGTAAGGGTTTCTTGTTCCATTTTCCAACGTTAGCTGAAACATGTTTAGAAAATAAAACGAATGAAATCATGACGAAATAGATCAACAATGGGGTATTTTGTTTTTATCACTGACGTAAGCTTATTCTTATTTTTTTACGTTATTATTGAAGAATGTCACCATAATACCAGACTTCCGGACAGGAACAAGTATATTTTTTAAACAACACGAAGCGAAGTGTGTTATTTTATTGCAAATAACATGGTACAATTAAAACTTGCCTATTCAGAATTAGTTAACTGGAAAAATGATTTTAATCAAAGAAATTTGACTAAATAATTTTAGTCTACTCAATAAAAATCGGATAATATATTTTTAAATAAACACCTAAAAATAAATAGTATTATGACGAGATAGATCGAGCTTTGTTAACTCTTCCCTTGCGCGGACGGGTATCTCCTAAAAGGAAAAGAAAAAATGTTAAAATGCACAAGTGCCTATTTGGAGGACCCTTTTTAGGGTTCCAGTTTTTGGGGAAAATTTTTTGAAGAACCAGTTTCTTAGAAAAATGTGTGAGAGAGCGAAAAAAATGATAAAAAACAAAATAAAGAGTACAAAAGCATAAGTTCACAAAAGAGATATTTTAGATATGTTTAAACAAAGATAGCAAAACATAGAATAATTGTTCATATTTGAGTGTCCTTGCCAAATAAGGGGGAATCATTAGTTGAGATATCGAGGAAGCCTGAGTCAATAATTTAAGGGCTGTGAATTATCAACGGGTTTGAAAAATCGTAATCAAAACTTCCTCACTCAATTAGATAAATTACATTTCATTGAACGTTATTAAATAGAGTCAATCATCATTTGTTTTTATGTTAGAAAGTTCAGTGAGAAATGTATGAAGTATTAAAGTGGTTAAGTTTATAAATTTGTTTTCAATCAGCAGACGACATTGAAAGGGGATTCAATGAGTGTGTTTGCGTGACGCCTTTTTTTCTCCAGGGAGGTCAGACACCCTGATTCTCTCGGTTATAATCTCTTTTGAGCTACTGCTCCATTTCTCGAACATCGAGTAATGGTAGCACTGCAGTAATATCCACTTTTGTGCAACTGACCACTTTTAGGGATTTTAGGCCCATTGTATTCCTTGTTTGGTCGTTGCTTGTGGTGGAGTCTGGGTGCCAGGATCTTTTTCATCAAGGTCTGGTGGTTGTCCCTGTCAGGATTCAAGCAGTGTGTGTGTGTGTGTGTGTGTGTGTGTCATCTTTAGTGTGTATGTGCATAAGACAGTGAAAGAGTTAATGCATTGTGTATGTGTGTGCGTTGGTGTCAGTGTGGCTATGTGTGCGTGAGGCATTCTCAGCTTTCCCAAGGCCCGTCAGAGGGGTGATGGGGCCTTAGAAATGTCGATGTTAGCTCTGTCGTGGATTTTGGCTAAACATGGTTGTCGAAGGAAAAATCTGGGTTTATATGCATTCCGGGTGGATCAAAACGGCGAATTTGATAAATTCAGAGAAATGCATCTAATTGGTTTAAAATCTTTTTATTTGGTTTTATTAATTCAAGCGAATGCGTGCGCCGAGCCGTTTGCGCAGAGACGAGTTTCAGCATTTTCATTTTGGGCACCGAAGGGTAAACTATGATGATACTAGCAAATTGATATGACAACCTGTACAAACCAAATGTTGACTAATACAAAATGTAAAAATAAATAAAAATAAAAATAAAAATAAAAATAAAACAGCGTAAACAAATGCCTTCCGTTTACGCAATGAAGATTATCAAAAGGAAATGTAAACGCATACAGGGTTCCAACATTTTCAAATGGAATTGTGACCGGAAGTTAATCAAGATTTGAAAGGAGTCGTCAGTGTAACGACCCGTGAACATCGGCCGATCGCGTAAATGTTGACCAATCGTTGAATCGGAAATCTTTCGCTGCGTGAATAAATGCTCTCAAATCTTCCGTTATGATCGGTCAGCGTTTGATCGGATGGTGAGACGACAATACGAAATCTGATGAGTCTTTCTGCCTTGTCTGGAGCGACTTCATCTCTCTCTCTCTCTCTCTCTCTCTCTCTCTCTCTCTCTCTCTCTCTCTCTATCTATCTATCTATCTATCTATCTATCGCCCCCTCTTTCTCCCTCTCTCTCTCTCTCGCACACCCACACACACACACACACACACACAACACTCTCTCTCTCTCTGGCTCTGTCTCTGTCTCTGTGTCTCTCTCTATCTCTTTCCATCTCTCTCTCTCTCTCTCTCTTTACCTCTCTCTCTATATATATCTCTTTCCATCTCTCTCTCTCTCACACACACACACACACTCTCTCTCACACACACAACTCACACTCTCTCTCTCTCTTTCTATCTCGTTACTTCTCTCTCTCTCTCTCTCTCTCTATATATATATATATATATATATATATATATATATATATATCCATATCTCTCTCTCACACACGCACACACACTCTCTCTGTCTCTATCTCTCTCTCTATTTCTCTCTCTCTATCTATCTATCTATCTATCTCTCTCTCTCTCTCTATCTCTCTACCTCTCTCTCTCTCTCTCTCTCTCTCTCTATATATATATATATATATATATATATATCCGTATCTCTCTCTTTCTCACACACACTCTCTCTTTCTTTCTCTCTCTCTCTCCCCCTTTCTGTCTCTTTCCCTCATTTCCCCTTCCTTTTTAGCGAGACAGTCACAAATATCATAAGCTTTTCTGCCTCCCCCAAACTCTTTCTGTCTTTCTCTCTCTTTCCCTTCCTTTCTACTTCCTTGTCTCTGTCTTTCCTCTTTCTTTCTCCCTTTCCCCCTTCTCCCCCTCTCTCTCTTACTTTTTCTCTTCCTCTACCTTTCACTTTACCTCCTTCCTCTCTACTTCCCTTCCTCTATTTTTCTCACTTTTCATTCCCTTCCCCTCCCCTTCCTTTCTTTGTTTCTCCTTTTATTCGCTCTCTTTCTTACTCTCTCTCCTCCTCCCCCTTCCCTCTCTCTTTTTATCTGTCTCTTTTTCTCCCCTTCTTTTCATTGATATGTCTCTTTCTCTTTCCTTCCTTCTCTTTTTCTCCCCGTCTCTTCTTCTCTCTTTCCCTTCCTTTATTCTCTCCGTCCCTCCCCCCCCACACAGTAACTTCCTCTCTCCGTCTCTAACTCTACCCTTCTCTTTTTCTTCCCTCTTTCCGTCTTCCCTCCTTCTTCCCTTGCCTTCCCCTCCCCTTCTTTTCTTCGTCTATTCTTCTCTCTCCCTTTCCTTCTCTCACTCCCTCTTTCCTTCTCTCACTCCCTCTTTCCTTCCCTTCTCCCTCCCTCTATCCGTCTGTATCGTTCCATTCCTCTCCTCTTCCCATTACTCCCTTCTTCCCCTCCCTTCCCTTCTCCCCTCTCTCTCCTCACATTCTTACTTTCATCTCAAACTCACACAACTCAACCGACAAATTCCCAACCTGTTCACTGTTCAATGCGCTAATCAACATTAAACTCGGAAATCACCCCAAGGAGATTTCGTCTTGACTCTAACCAATAGCCGTCAATCTTCTAATACATAAAATTAAGTCAGCCGGATTTTGTAACTTAAACCTTAATAACAATTAAGCTGACAAGTCACCGGTTGATTCTGAATATGGTATCGGAGGGGCAAGCTATATCAATGATTAAGCAAATTCTCTTGTTTTTATTTAGAAAGATTAAGTCGGGTTTTGAATGTTCAAAAACATTATCAGTCTGTATGCGCATGTCCCAAAGACGTTTTACATTGTCGTTCTCCTGTACCACTTATGCTCATACCACATCTAATTGTGGCCCAATTGATAAAGTTTGCATATATTCAAGCGTAATACCTGAGCGACTTTGTCGTCTCCATTTTTTATACTGGTGTTGTGCTAGCATTGGGCATTCAGATACAATATGCGCTAAGGTTTCTTCCCTTTCATTACACAATCAGCATATCGGTGATTCTGAAGTTTTGTCAATGTAATGTTTGATGAACCTAGTGCGGGTGGCTTGTTCCTGGGCTGTCATTAAGGTGCTCTCGGCAGATCTTTTGAGATCGCCCCTGACCAACCAATTCTAGCTGTTATTATCTCTAAATGCAGTATTCTTAAAGAATACACCGTGTAGTTTATTTCCAAATAATTTTAACCCTCTCTCTTGTAACCTTTGATTATTATTTACTCACTAGGAGTTCTCACACAGGTCATCAGTGATTGCTCATCGACAACCGGTGGTATTCCCTGGAGTCTGAGTGATAACAAGTCTCCATTATTATTATTATTATTATTAGTAGTAGTAGTAGTAGTAGTAGTAGTAGTAGGAGGAGGAGGGGTATTATTAGTAGCAGTAGTAGGAGGAGTATTATTATTATTAGTAGTAGTAGTAGGAGTATTATTATTATTATTAGTAGTAGTAGTAGTAGTAGTAGTAGTAGAAGTATTATTATTAGTAGTAGTAGTAGTAGGAGGAGGAGGAGGAGTATTATTATTAGTAGTAGTAGTAATAGTAGTAGTATTAGTAGTAGGAGTATTATTATTATTAGTAGTAGGAGTATTATTATTATTAGTAGTAGGAGTAGTAGGAGGAGGAGGAGGAGGAGCATTATTATTATTCTTATTAGTAGTAGTAGTAGTAGTAGGAGGAGGAGGAGGAGCATTATTATTAGTAGTAGTAGTAGTAGGAGGAGGAGGAGGAGGAGGAGGAGGAGAAGGAGCATTATTATTGTTATTATTATTATTATTATTAGTAGTAGTAGTAGTAGTAGTAGTAGTAGTAGTAGTAGTAATATTATAATATAACCGGACAACACCGGATAGTCTTGCTAGTACATAAATAATTAAAAGAAAAGTCGGACTCAATTTTCGAAATCTGAAACTGTGAATCTGTTGGCCCAAATTAGTTAGAAATCAGCTTAAATCGAAGAATCGCGACGGATAAGCTTGATAATAGTCTAAGAGACACAGAACTAATATATAACAAGGATAATCCCGTTCGGATTAACACAAGTGGAATCAGATTAAAGAAGATTAGTCACTTGACGAAAAGGACAACTGATAGAATCGAGACACATTCTTGTTTTTTTGTTGTTTTTTTTTTGCTGAAGGTTTTGGATCAACAAAGAAATTAAGATTCCCGACGCCCACTCGGATATTTCACTCGGAAACCGACTTCAAAATAAGTGCTGCATCTCCGGGTCCGGGTTTTTTGTTTTTGATATATATATTAAATGTATACGTACATAAAAAGTAATCCATTAGCCATGCTGATGACGGCTGTGAGCCAGAAACACGTGTCCATGGATTATTTGTATGTACTTATACATTTAATATATATATCAGAAACAAAAAATACGGCCTTTGAAATGAGGACGACTAATAATGCAGTTTTTCTGCATCTTAAACACTTAGGAAGTGAAACAATTAAAAATAATAGTAAGCTCAATAAGAACGAGCTGAAAATCACCTATAAAAATAATTACATAGAAATACATTAGATACTTGGGTGATGAAAATCGTACATATTTTTACACAGAGCGTCTTGGCCCAGTGGTAGACGCTGGACTATAGACATCAACATCGAGGGTTCGATCTCTGTGTAAGTTAGACATGCTGATGACGGTTGTGAGCCAGAAACACGTGTCCATAGATTACTTTTGTAAGTGGTTAGTGTTAGTGGTTGGTGCACCAGCCCAGATATGT
>OY744553.1:51020829-51028329 GCA_963556195.1 Sepiola atlantica | reverse complement strand
GATTACTGTCGCAAATACGGCGGGCCCCTTTCAGTTGGATATGAGACGCTTATTTAGACGTGACGAAAAACGGGTTATCTCTTTTTGCCTCAGGATTGGTCCAAAACTGTGAAACACGGAGCTTCTTCCTGCCTTGTGCCACATTATTAACAGTAAATTACACAGATTCATCTAGAAAGCACAAATGTTGTTAATATACTTTCTTTTTTCTTCTTCCAGGTGAGTCGCTTTCCTCATTTTCTGCTTTTCAATGGGAGTCTTTGACGATTTAAAGGAAACTTTACTTTGCTTCTGTTTTTCAATAAAAATATAAGGTACGTTTTTATATCTTTTTACTTCGATATTCAAAAGAGAAAGAAGACTCGAAAATACACAAAAGGATTTTTCGTAAATTACTAGTATATGTTGACATTACCTTATTTTCACAGTCGTTGCTTTATGTACAGTGGCCCTACCAGGGGAGCAAGCACACAGAATATTCTTGCGACTCATCGACAATCTTCACTTTGATCGTGTTTATTAAAATTGCTTATGTTTTCATGCATTTCTCCGCCAAACAAAAAAAGTTTATTTTTCAATCCAACCAACCATTCACAACATATCAAAATACATTCATTTTCCGCTAGACAACAAGTAGTGGAGCCTGAGGCCCTACCCGGTCAGGGCTGACGGAACAAAGGCAAACTACCCCGTTTATTAGATAAAGGTTTCCATTCGAAGTTCCGTACAAATTCCCAAGTTCGACATATAGATTCCCGAGTTCGACATACAGATTCCCGAGTTCGACATATAGATTCCCAAGTTCGACATACAGATTCCCGAGTTCGACATACAGATTCCCAAGTTCGACATACAGATTCCCGAGTTCAGCATATAGATTCTCGAGTTCGACATACAGATTCCCAACTTCGATATACAGATTCCCGAGTTCGACATACAGATTCCCGAGTTCGACATACAGATTCCCGAGTTTAGCATACAGATTCCCGAGTTCGACATACAGATTCCCAAGTTCGACATACAGATTCACAACTTCGATATACAGATTGCTAAGTTTGACATACAGATTCCCGAGTTCGACATACAGATTCCCGAGTTCGACATACAGATTCCCAAGTTCGACATACAGATTCCCGAGTTCGGCATACAGATTTCCAAGTTCAACATACAGATTCCCAAGTTCGACATACAGATTCCCGAGTTCAGCATACAGATTCCCGAGTTCGGCATACAGATTCCCGAGTTCGACAAGACGTATAGGAAATGATACAAACTCCTATATTATTCCTAAGTCACGAAATCGTCGAACGAAAGGAAAAACGAAACCTTTTTATAACAACAAATAATGGGTTTATTAAATAAAGTTGCCCGCACCGTATGGTAAAACAATTTGGACAGTGTCCAAGTGAGGAAAGTTCTTTGGGCTGCCGAAGGCTTTTCAGCAGATAGATATCTTCAGGCGAAGATAGTAGGTGCTGGAGCGTCCAGTGGCCAGGAGCAGAAGAGAGAATGTAGACGTGTTTCCTCGTTGCTTGCAAGTGTCTCTCTGCTGACCGACCGTGATTCCCAAAGAGGCTGAAGTAGTTCTTCAGGGGACAGATGAAATCAATGCGCCCTGCAGGCTGATTAGTCAATGTGTAACCAGATTGCTTAACAGGGAGATTACCCCGAGACAGAAAATAAGTCTTTATTTATGACCACTACAAACGCACCTGAAGAAAGTCGGAGATTACATCGGCCGAAACGTTGTGAAAGTAGGCGGAATAATTCATAATTCATAATAAACAGAATTTACTGGGGCGGGGGACATGGGGTAGTCTGAGGCCCTAAAAGAAACAGACATATTTTATTCCGCGACAGCACACGTTTCACACGTTCGTTCTACGCTGTTTATTAGCGCCGTCGGGTTGTTTATTTATTCTGTTTGATTATCCATTGGTGCTTGTTATTCAAGAACACAGTTTGTCGCATCGCCCGCCCCGCGATCTGTTAGCACATCGTCACCCTGCGAAGGGGATCACTTATCACTTTTATCGCACCTCTGACCCCCTCCGGCCGAAAGATGGTAAATTGCGATTTATTACCCAATATCACTTTAGACCTTACTCTAATTCGCAGGCCCTTACGCTGTTTGAGAAATTAGACGGCAGTGTGCCTACGCATGCGTTAAGTAATCCGAGTGACCCTCGGCATCCCTCGGCATCCCCAGGGGAGTAAATTGCGCTAAGTGGTTTCTATCTTTTTTTATGATGCTCACACTTATCTTGTAAATTTTCTTGTTAGACATGAGTTCCTATGTTGACATTAGTCACTGTGTCAAAGGTCAATTCTACGATGGCACGTGCAATGGCAAGAGCGAAGCAACGTTGTGTTTGATATATATACAATCTTCTTGCTCACAATTCTCTTAATTTTGGATTGCGTTATCCGCCGCAGATATGAACAAACCAGACTAATACCCCAGCCTGAAGATGATTGAATGAATCAATCGAAAGTACTCGCGAAAAATGGAACATAAAACCTACAGATCCTACATACGATATATATATATATATATATATATATATATATATATATATATATATATATATATATATATATATATATATATATATATATTGCAACTCAAATCCCGACGTCTAGAACCACTCTAGAACCATATATATATATAGAGTGGTTCTAGACGTCGGGATTTGAGTTGCACAATACTCGGAATCCGGTGTTTCGAATCGCATGACCAGTACTGAATAGTTATATCTCTATGTTGATGAGCCCCGATTATAAAGGACGAAACGTATACATACATAGATAATAAACAAAAAAATATTACATATATATATATATATATATATATATATATATATATATATATATATATATATATATATATATATTGATTATGACAATATATGTATTCGCATATACTATCAGTGCCTTTTAAAAAGATTCAGCTCGATGATTGTCAATCAGTAACAACAGAGCATATATAAGTCAGGTTTATTTCATATTCCAATGGCCATATTTTTTTAACTTTTTTATTTTAATTTTATTTTTTCTGTTAGATGTATTTTTACGGCCCGTTTCTCTTGCCGTGAGCCAAACAACATTTTTATGTCAATATCGTCTATGCAACACTACAAAATCATCAGAAAAAATATATATATATATATATATATATATATATATATATATATATATATATATATATATATATATATGATAAAGAGAGGAAGAAAGTGTTCTGACTTAATAGAAACAGCTCATCTTTTTATTGAGCACTTTCTTATAAAAACTGGAGTTTCATCTATGAAAAAATAATACATGAACGATATATATATATATATATATATATATATATATATATATATATATATAGTAAGTTATGAAAATATATTTATTGCAATCAAGCAACACAGACGCTCCCGCGTTTTAGCCTGAAGATTCCCCCCCCCCCTCCGGGGATGGAACGCGGGAGGGAGCCTCTGTGTAGCTTAATTGCCATAAATATATTTTCATAACTTACTACCTAGCTCTACTTACGTATCGATCACTATTGAAGTAAATACTGAAAATTGATACATAAAAAATTATATCTCCTTATAAAATTTTATGTGGATACATGAAATAGTAATTATATATATATATATATATATATATATATATATATATATATATATATATATAGTGGGGTCTGATCAACTCTGCTGGGAAGCCATGAAATTAAATACTGTCTTGTTTTTAAATTCCCGAAACAGTTTTTTATAGTAAACAACTGATGATCCCTTAAAATAGTGTTAGAAATAAACTAATATAATAACTGTAAAAAATAAATTGACTTACATGAGTGATTTTCCACTGGAAGACTTGGGACTATAAGTTTTTTTTGTTTTTTGTTTTTTGTTTTTTTAATATAGTTTTAATGGTTGAGAAACTTCCGAGACTATATATATATATATATATATATATATATATATATATATATATATATATATATATATATATATATATATATATATATATATATATATATATATATACCCGTTATATGTATTTCTATGCTTGCACTTAAATTATCTCCCTTGGGGGTTGGACTGCCCGCTAACTATGTCAATCAAGAGTTATGTCCTCTTCAAATATTGGCAGATTGGATGAAATGATTTGTCACCATAGGTGGCGCTGTTACTTATCTGTTCATTGCAATGGCGGCAAACAATAATTTGCGTAGGAAACGCAGTACGTTATTGATGCCTATCGATATTCAGTAGAATATGGCCGATATGTCGCAGAAACTGTTTCAATATTGACCGATTAATATTTAAATTATTATAATTCTAATAAATATATAACATTTTTATTTAAAACATGTTAATATTTATATTTGAGGGGAGATGATATATTATATATTTATTGTTTAATGTAGGTTACGTTTATCCTTTTCTTTACAAAACTTTTTAATAATAAGTAAATGTATTGAAAACGAGTAATTTTATACATCCTTCCAGACTGTGGTAATTTTAATGATCTGAAATATGTTACACGTTTGCCCGGGCAACTCTAAGTAGTTCTCCTAGTTGTAATATAAAGTATAATAGTATATTATCAAATATTACGCGACAACTAATTATGTTTTTAATCTGTTGTTGATTATTTTGTTTTTCAATATTCAGCCAATGCAAAAAGGGAAAACATTACAAATAAAAATAGAAAAAACAAAACAAATATTTTCATAAATAAAATTATAAAGATAAATAAAAAGATCTGTTCATCTATTTAATTAAAAATTATAATGACATAAACGCAGAAAGAAAAAAGAAAAAAAAATTTCCTGGAAAATCGTAAGGTCTGTAGTTTTTTTGTTTTTTTTAAAGAGGAACACAATTTGATTTCATCATATCTTATCTCTTACTTAAGTATTCTTTGAAAAGCCATGGTTTTAGGAAAAATAAATCCCTTGCTGAAGATGTAATAGTTTACTTTAAAAAAAACCTTTACATATTTTAATGCAACTTTTTTTGTAGGCAATCCAATTTCGATTTTGATGTCAGAATATAGCTGGGTGGGCGTCCTTTTCAACAATGTAAGCGGTTTTAGATTAATTAGATATCGATCTTAGAAAATGCAAAAAGTGATGAAATGTGGGCACAGGATTATTTGATTATCCTCATCTTGAATGGTATTCTCTGAACGTTGCTCTGTTAGATAGCGAAGGCCGTTTTCAGATGGAAGGGTTTGGGTGACACCTTAAAGTTCAAAGGTGACTTCAAAGCTAAAGTCGATGAAACCATGTGACTTCAAGCCAGGGTGTTTTTGTCTCTTTTTAACTGATAACTTAAGCAAGTATGCTCGTTATTTTGTCGCCAGCACTGTGTTTTAATTGCTTTTGAAAACCACTTCTTTTTGCTTTTGTTTTACATTTGGATTTGCAAAACTGTATTTTGATTGCCCATGGAAGTTTTAAAATGGCCTCGAATTCACAAATAACTCTATAAACTTTCTGACACGCAACTTCCAAACAACCGGATTTTTGGTTTCGTTGATTTGACTTCTTCAATTCCATGGATTTTACAATTGCCTTTGGATTTACCACCATTGAATCTGCTGCTACTGGTTCGATTGACGCCATTTATGGTGAGCTTTTTCCATATGAATTGAATAATTAATTTATTTTGCATTTGACATGCTCAACTCATTTTCACTTTCAACAATTTTTTTCAAACAACACTTTATCTTTTAATCTTTTAAAACTCGGTAATTCTCTTACAAACTTATCCATCTGTATTCCCCTGATGATGAGAATTCAATTCTTTGAAAAGGCATGGTTTTAGGAAAAATAAATCCCTTGCTTTGAACAACTGCAGATGTAATAGTTTATTTTTTATTTTTACAACCTTTATTCTGCCCCGATAACTTGCCAATATAATTGCTCTATCTCGTATATTGAGCATCAAATCTGTTTCATGATATGTTCTATGTTAAAGATATACATCATATCTTTATATTTTTGTAACCTATATATATATATATATATATATATATATATATATATATATATAGAGAGAGAGAGAGAGAGAGAGAGAGAAGAAAAAAGAGTGATAAATATGCGACGATTATCCAAATTTATTTCAAATTTCAATTGTTCAATGCAAGGTGTATTCAGTAATAAACTAGTGTTTATTATTCTTTCCTTAAGCCAAGGCTTTTCAAAGATCGAAATCTTATCACCAGAAGAGAAATACAGATGGATAAGTTGGCTTTCGAAAAAACCAAAGTTCAAATATTTGAAAAATATAAAAATTATTATTAAAGGAATCTTTGTTAAAAAAACGCAGTGAATGAAAAGAAAAATTCCGTGAAAAATATATGCAGATTGTCCGGGTGGTAAATTTCCGTTGAAAAGAAGTCAAATGAATTGTAGAAAAGAGAAAACTCTTTGCGTGGGAGCAGTGTGGAGAAAGTGCTCAAAATATAGGTGAGTCCAGACGCACTTAAATATATATATATATATATATATATATATATATATATATATATATATATATATATATATATATATATATAAACCTAACTGTATATATATACAGATAGATATACACGTACCCAACTTTATCCAAGATAAGTAATAAAATGAAAATATGAGTAATGGTAACAAAAAAGAGTAATTATATAGAAACTGATGCATGGCGTAACGGCTAAAAGCGTTGGTTAACAACCAGTTTAAAGTATTTTTTGTCACCACTTGTCAAGGCCTAAAGCCACTCGAGGATAAGGGTTAATGACACGGATAGATTGTCGGTTTAATGATGACGAATATTAGGAGAGGATTTTTTATACTAATGAGTCACCACTTATCAAGGCTAAAAGCATCTCGAAGATAAGGGTTAATGAGATGGATGGTTTGATTACTTATAGGGACAGTTTATGCCCAGCAGTCTTCGGGAGGTTGCAGGTTCAATCCTTACTACAAGTGATAAGAACAATAAAAATTAACATTCGTTAAATCAAATCTTCTACTCGTATCTCCTTCTCAGTCTGTCTGTCTGCCCGTCTCTCTCTTTCTGTCCCTCTCTCTCTATCTCTCTCTCAATCCTTCCCTTCTTTCATTCTCTCTCTCTTTCTCTCTCTCTCTCTCTCTCTCAATCCTTCCCTTCTTTCATTCTCTCTCTCTTTCTCTCTCTCTCAATCCTTCCCTTCTTTCATTCTCTCTCTCTCTCTCTCTCTCTCTCTCTCTCTCAATCCTTCCCTTCTTTCATTCTCTCTCTCTTTCTCTCTCTCTCTCTCTCTCAATCCTTCCCTTCTTTCATTCTCTCTCTTTCTCTCTCTCTCTTTCTCTCTCTCTCTCTCTCAATCCTTCCCTTCTTTCATTCTCTCTCTCTTTCTCTCTCTCTTTCTGCCTGTCTGTCTGTCTCTCTCTCTCTCTCTCTCTCTCTCTCTATATATATATATATATATATAGAGAGAGAGAGAGAGAGAGAGAAAAGAGACGAAACGTATACGTCCATA
>OY744553.1:51010829-51018329 GCA_963556195.1 Sepiola atlantica | reverse complement strand
AAACGACAATTTTACCTTATTTCTTTTCATTCTTTAAAACTGATTTAAATTCAGTTTTTAAAAATTGTTAATGTTTTTTAATGTTTTTTTTTTTTAATGTATTGTTTTTTTTTAATGTATTAACCAGTAATCACTTATCAAGGCCAATAGGTCACTCGAGGATAAGGATTACTGAATTTGTCAGGTGGACGGTGAGAAAACACGTGAGGATTGGTAGCGATGGTTGAAACCGGGCAGAATTTGATTATTTAAGAGGACAGCTAAACAAAGAATTTGTTTACATTGGACTTGAAAACGATTACGTTGTAGTTAACTGGGAAGCAGCCCTGTAGTATTCTGTTCCACAGATGAGTAGTTCTTGGAAAGAAACTTTGCTCATGGAAGCTCTGTTTAGCTTTACGTACGCAGAAGAAGAAAGGAAAATTATTTACAGTGGTTGTAGCAAGACGAGTTTTAGTGGTGAACGTTTGACAGGGAGGAACCATAGATTGGAGCTCAGTCGAGCACCTACCATGAAAATAACGATCGAGTAGAGAAAGACTAGCGACCTCTCTTATCTTTGGATGCTTATTTGCGTAGTTATACGACGCATTCTAATTTTTATTACTCAACTTTTGTTTATTGAAATTCTTCGTGATTCTATCGTTTAAAATGAGAACATTTCAGATTCTAAAAAGAAATTACTTTTTCAATTTTTAGATGGGGTCCAATTTTTATTGTAAATTTAACATAAAATGCTGCCGCCATCTCACATCTTCATACATTACCGCAGGACTGCTTCCCTGCTGATTGCAATGTGGTCGTTTTCACATCCAATGCCAACAAATTGTTGTCACAAATCAGCCCATAAGTAATCAAACACAGTTCATATCTTTGATCAGCGTGAGTACTCCCATAGTGTTCTTCATCTTTGATTAATAATAGTACTCCCATAGTGTTCCTCATCTTTGATTAATATTAGTACTCCCATAGTGTTCCTCATCTTTGATTAATATTAGTACTTCCATAGTGTTCCTCATCTTTGATTAATATTAGTACTTCCATAGTGTTCCTCATCTTTGATTAATATTAGTACTTCCATAGTGTTCCTCATCTTTGATTAATATTAGTACTTCCATAGTGTTCTTCATCTTTGATTAATATTAGTACTCTCATAGTGTTCCTCATCTTTGATTAATAATAGTACACCCATAGTGTTCCTCATCTTTGATTAATATTAGTACTCCCATAGTGTTCCTCATCTTTGATTAATATTAGTACTTCCATAGTGTTCCTCATCTTTGATTAATATTAGTACTTCCATAGTGTTCCTCATCTTTGATTAATATTAGTACTTCCATAGTGTTCCTCATCTTTGATTAATATTAGTACTCTCATAGTGTTCCTCATCTTTGATTAATAATAGTACACCCATAGTGTTCCTCATCTTTGATTAATATTAGTACTCCCATAGTGTTCCTCATCTTTGATTAATATTAGTACTTCCATAGTGTTCCTCATCTTTGATTAATATTAGTACTTCCATAGTGTTCCTCATCTTTGATTAATATTAGTACTCTCATAGTGTTCCTCATCTTTGATTAATAATAGTACACCCATAGTGTTCCTCATCTTTGATTAATAATAGTACACCCATAGTGTTCCTCATCTTTGATTAATATTAGTACTCTCATAGTGTTCCTCATCTTTGATTAATATTAGTACTTCCATAGTGTTCCTCATTTTGGGGCTGGCAACCATTCCCGTCTCATTAACCTTGATCTTCGAGTGGGTCTTGACCTTTATAAGTGGTGACTACAATAATAAAAAAATATATAGAAAACTGAACACCACTCTAAAAATCGAACGGTTTAATATTTTTTTAAATAATCCGAGAATTTGGTTTTCAATTGAATACAGTAATCCAAAACAATTCAATTTTTGAATTGCAATAAAAAAAAAAAATAAAAAAATGGTACTTATGTATTTTACGGACCGGGCTGAAATAATAACGTTATTATTTAGAAAGCTATTCTTAACATGGGGAGGAGTGTGTGTGTGTGTGTGGGGGGGTGATGAACTATTCCGTACTTTTCACCTAACAATTTAATAAAAGATACCGTAAAAATAGAATTCAATTGAAAATCCACCATCCACAAGTCTCTCCCTTTTAGACAATGGTCCAAAAAAGAGTCTCTAATCTAATAGGTCCCTAACTATCCGCCAAGCACCAGCCCCTGTCCCATCGCCGCAATGTTGCATCCTTGTGCCTGTTTTACAAGTACTTCAATAGAATGTGCTCCTATGAACTTGCTACTCTGGTGCCCCTTGACGTAAATTCACTCGACCAACCCGACAATTAGCTAAATCCTATCCATTCACAGTGGAGGTCTCCGAATGCCAGAGAGCCTTCTACTCCAATAGCTTCTTTCTTCGAGCTGCAGGCCTTGGAACTTCCTCCCTGCTCCCTGTTTCCCCGACTGTTCTGACAGGCAGAAATTTAAAACTAATGTGAACAAGCATCTCGCTGAACAGCTCCCAATTTAGAATGACCCCCTAAAACTTTCAGCCTAATTCTCAGTAGCCCCTTACGTCTTCAGTGACAGTTTGCCTTGTTAATAAAAACAAAAAAAAATGCAATCTAAAAAATAGCCCGGTCCGTAAACTGCAGAAGCACTAAAACATTTTGTGGGAGGGAGAACAAAATCCATGGATGAAATCAACTCAACGAGGATCATTTTGCGTTAAAATAAAATAAAAATGAATTACCAGTTCTACTCAGTCATGGCTGATAGGACAAGAACAATCTGGCCCGGTGATTTTTAAAAAAAAATGGTTCAGTTCAAAATTCCGTATAGATTCTCGATGTAATCTTCAACCTTCTTCAGGTGAATCGTTTCGAACTTCTTGTGGCTCTTTATGTTGAACTGGCGCAACGGATAAAGGTGTTGATCAACAATCAGTTCTAAGCGACAGTCTTCAGAAGGTTGAACGTTCAATCCTCACTACAGTCGATAATAGCTATGAATAAAATAAAAAATTATTAAAAGTTCTATTTGATTATGGCTGACAGAATGAGAACAATCTACCTCTGTTGATAAAATAATTCACTTTTGAGTCTTCAAGTTCAGAAAAATGCACTTGTTGAAGATTGCAGATAAAATTGGCTGAAACGTTGTGAAAATAACACGTGGCTCAACGGATAAAGGTGTTGATTAACAATCAGTTCTGAGCGACAGTCTACAGTCGATAATAGCTATAAATAAAATAAAGATTGTTAAACACTTCTATTTTGTTTTATGGAAATCGCTCCAGACAAGGCATGAAGCCACTTGATGTAAGGAGCTAACGAGAAAAAATATGATTATCGCAAAGACAGGAGATTCCTAATGTACCTTAGTCTTGAAAACACCAAGGTTATAGGTAGGAGGAAAACAGTCAGCAGGAAGAGAGTTCCACCAGCTTGCGGTTCTTGCAAAGAAACTACTGGAATAGGAAGCTGTATTACAATGAGGTATCAAAACAGCAAATTGACGGAGACCACTAGACCAACGAGTCAAAGGAGCTGGAACAAAAGAAGCAGGGAATAGGCCACACAATTCCAAAGAGCACATGCCATAATAGTATTTATAGAAAAGACTGAGATTAGCGACATCACGTCTGTGAGAGAGGGTATGCAGAGAAGAAGAAAGGATGGGGGTTAATCAAATTACAGATACGTTTCTGCACCTTATCAAGAACCCTCAAATGGGACAGAGATTCACCAGCCCAAATATGACAACAATACTCCATACATGATCTGAATGTTGATTTGTAGAGATAGAGAATAGCCTCAGGCGTGAGAAAATGTTTGGAGCGATAGAGAGAACCGACTTCACGAGAAGCAGAAAGAGCAATGGGTCTAATGTATGAACTCCAAGAAAGAGTTGATGAGGGAGAAAGACCAAGAAGTTTCAGAGTCGACTTCTCCTCAAGAGCAGAGCCATCCATGAGAATCTTAGGAAGAAAAGGGACACGCCTACGATTGAAAGACACGAGCTAAGTCTTAACAGGATTAAATGAAACAAGCCGTTTCGTACTCCACAACTGAACCCAGGTCAACTTCTAGATCAGCTGCATCTTTCGACTGGTCCGAGGGAGATGGGCGAGAAGCAACACCAGAATAGAGAATGGTAAGCTTCGATCAGAAAGAAAACAGCAGGCATGCTTCTCTTTTTAATTATCACATGTGGGTTTCAGTGTGACAACTTTTAATTGTGAAATGAGCCACAGTTGGCACATGTGCCATAGGTTGGCCACTCTTGAACTAAATACTTACCCCCCCCCCCCGCCTCCTCTCTCGGGCATCTTTGAAAAGAACACGTTTGTTGCAATGTGTGTCAAATATCTGCATCTTGAAGCACGTGGCGTTTTCATTGCTGGCGCGGACGAGCGTCGTTGATTCCGTAGTGTTTATTTATATAAGAAACAGAAATATTCTGCTATGAAATGGAAATACAAATTACCATGGCAACCGATTTTTTTTTACGATGGAAGGGGGGGGGGACTGCAATAGAAAAAATATACATTCGTTGCCTTTTTATTTTATCTACATGAAGAGTTTGCATGCGAAACGCGATAAACGCCATTTAAAAAAATTACGAAGCTAGTTTGTATAATTTGGATTTTTCGGACTATTGTTTTCATCCTGGGCGTTATTCTCACAACGTTTCAGCCGATGTAACCTCCGATCTTCTTTAGGTGTATCTTGTCGAACTCGGGAATCGTTGTGAGAATAACACTCAAGATGAGAACAGTAGTCCGAATAATCCAAATTATCCGAATTTTGTTCTTGGCTTTTTGGCTAAGATCAAAGTGTAGTATCTGTTCCGATGGATACTGCACCCCATAGACTGGTATTGTCTTGGCCTTCGGGGGTTGATTTACGCCGGTGTATGGGTCTGTCCTGTGCAGTTCTAGGAGGTCCACCCTCCCAGGCTTCGCCTCCCCTCTTTGGGGAGGAGTAAGTTTATTGCTTACTGCCTGGGGCGCCCCTACCGGGGAATGCCTACGGGGCTGCCCAGGCAATTTTTAAACCCCACTTTCCCGACCCGACCTTGGGTCACATCTTACTTGTGGGAGTAAGATAAAAACTGGCCTCGTGCCTAACTCCTGGAGAGGAGTAAATCAATATCCAAATTATCCAAATTATCAATCCTCATCTAAAACTTCAGAAACACAATACAAAGCTATTATTACAATAAGTGTTGCATTTCGACACTCGACCCCAAATCATGTTTTACATAATTTAATACCGGCATAATTTCTTCTTGCTTTCAATTAAAATAAGTGGTAATGGTCTAGTTTGGAGTTTTGTAATAAAAAAAAAATATGTATAGGCTTTGAAAATTGTTTTTATGTTGTTGGCTTTTTTTTTTTTCAAGTAATATTAAATGAGGAACCACTTATTATTACCCATATATTCGGAAACATGTTCAAAATGTGTAGATATGCTACAAAATAGAATAGAAAATGCTACAAAATGAACGGAACAGACCGGAAGTAAGGCCTAACGAAAAACGCAATGGAAATACGAAACGAAACGAGCACTTAACTTTACGATGAAAAAAGAAAGGTGAAAGACATTTTAATTTTTGTATTTTTATTGAAATAACACAAGTTGTGAAATCGAGAAACTTCTTAAATAAATTATTTTTTTAATTAACTCCAAGAGTTCGTTTCGGTACTCCATGCGTCACAATCCACGTTTTCGTATGGTTGATTTTTTTTTTTCATTTTATCTTTTTAACTATACGTTTGCTATTTTTCAACCAAATTATTATTATTATTATTATTATTATTATTATTATTATTATTATTATTATTATTTGCTCACTAGAAGTTATCACACTGGTCATCGTCAGTGATCGCCCACTGCCAACAACCTGTGGTATTCCCTGGAGTCTGAGTGACAACAAGTCTCCTCAGACTTCCAGTATGCTCCACCTCTTTTCGTTCATCACCGCTGATGACCTTGCGGTATCGCAACAGCCACCTACCACCGATTTCACGGTGATAAGGGCCATTGGTCCCCTCTGGGGCCCGAGTGGCAACAAGCCTCCCCAAGGTCCCAGAGCTGTCCGCGCTCTTCCAGTGGAGGTCTGGTTTGTGCTTTCCCTCCTCGACCCTCTGTCCATAATTTTCGTGGTGTCAGCCTATGCTTGCGCCTCTATCATGCGGTTGTATTTTCCCCGGTTCTGTTGTCTTATGCTTCCATGTGTTTGTTCTCCATTCGTTGCTTATGTGGTTGGTTTCCGCATTCGAGGACATTTCTCAGGATTGTAGCTGTTTTGATCATTACTGTCCTTTGTATGGTCTCAGTTATCCCTTTGATTCCTATTTCTCCTAGTTTTTTCTCCATGTTTTTGGGGACTGTTCCTAGTGCTTCTACGATTATTGGTGTTATACTGACTTTCTTCATGTTCCATATTCCTTTCAGTTCTCTGGCAATTTCAGTATATTTGCTTCTTTTTTCCGTCTCTTTGATCTTCACTCTGTGGTCCGCTGGATTATTATTATTATTATTATTATTATTATTATTATTATTATTATTATTATTATTATTATTAATAGAATTTTAAAAGTTAAATTTAATTGGTCATTAAATTATTAACTGAACTAAATTGTTATAGAATTCGAACTAATGTTGTTACGGTTCCAATTTAATTGCCTCCCTACGAGGGCACAGTTAGACACAAGGTCGGTTTTTAATGTGGTGAAAAATCCAGCGACCCTAAAAAGGGCCACTCTGGATTGGAACAAAAATTAAAATTGCCTCCGTCTAGAAGGATTTTCCCTTCATGAAGTGTAGCATCAGAACAGATACTACACTTTGCTCTTAGCTAAAAGGCCAGTTTATTTTATCTTTAAAATTTCACAAAGTAATGTTCCTCATAAAATAACATGATGTGGCACAAGGCCAAAATTGGGTGGGGAGAGATAGGGATCGTCTGTCGTCCTCTCTAAACTAGTTCTAGTCACCACAATACCACATTCACTCTATGGACAAATCTGCCGGTGCTTTAACGGTTTTTATTTACAATATATAAGATAAAAAAAAATGATTCCATGATATACAACAGCGTGTGTTTAAATGAAAACATGCTGCCTAAATACACAATATATATATATATATATATATATATATATATATATATATATATATATATATATATATATATATATATATATATAAAGTTAAATGGACGAAGAGTGATAAACATGCACGAATGTCCAAATTTATTTCAAACTTCAAATGTTCAAATCAAGGTATATTCTTTAATAAAATTATGTTTATTGTTCTTTCCTTAAGCCAAGGCTTTTCAAAGATCGAGATCTTATCATCAGAGGAATTATACAGATAGATAAGTTGGCAATAGAAAAGCCAAAGTTCAACATTTGAAAAAATATGAAAAAATATTTAGAAAAAGAAGGGTGAGAAAAAAGTTCGAGTAAAAAATTGAGTTCAAAGTCGTAGATAGA
>OY744553.1:50973329-51003329 GCA_963556195.1 Sepiola atlantica | reverse complement strand
GAGTTACGAGGCTGCCGAAAGTAAACCCAAGTTAGTCACTTTCTACTTTCTTTCGTTACTTTCGTATCTCTCAGACGCCATTCTTTTACTATATAACATTAAAAGAATGTATTGTTTGAAATACCGATCATTATGACTTTTGGAATATATATTTTCGGCAACACGGTGAGTAATATCAGCACATTCTTTTTTTTTTTTCTAAAGTTAGGGATGTGTATATGCTCATATATTTCTATGTCTTGTACTTTCTTCCATACTAATGAACCGACTATTATGAATTTTAGAATACAACTTCTAGGCGTAATGGTGAATAATGTGGGCTATATTTAGTTTAATTTAGTTTTATGCAAAGGGAGAACAAAAGGATGGAAGCCCTTTGTAAAAAGTCAGATACCTCCGATTTTTGTGAAATTTTAACAATAAGTACCAGTTAATAAATATTCCACACATTTCAATTTGAAAGGGATTTCAGGGGCCGTAATATGGGCACAACCTCCCATTTCAAATATTTCAGATTTGCATTTAATTTGATCTATAGTCTTTATACACTAATCAAGCAAGATTCCCTGAATTTTATTTTTTTCTTAAGACCACTTAAGCTTGAGCCTTAACTTTGAGAAATTTTCTAGAATCAAAATCATATAATAAATTTTGATCAAAAATTGGAATAAGGATTCTAGACATAAGGTAAAGTATCATTATATCTTGATTTTAATCTTCGTAAGGGGGTACTTCTCTATATTAGGACCCGAGCTAACTTTGACCCTAATCCTAACTCTAACTCTATCGTTAACCCTAACCCTGACCTGATCCTGACCCTGACCCTAACCCTTACCCTAACCCTAACTCTAACCCTAACGATGGGGTCAAAGTTAGCTCGGATCCTAATCTGGAGAAGCACCCGTAGGGAGATATAAAAGTGGTGCAAAACTTCTGTTTGGGGAATTATTTTTACCCATTCTAGGACGGATATACATTTTGTTTATATATATATATATATATATATATATATATATATATATATATATATACTAATGATGAAAGAATTAATGATAAGTGAAGTATCGTAAAGTGATCTATCGTGATAAAGTAAAGCTCAATACGTTGAGTAGAGCAATCAATTTTAAAGAAGGAAAGATGACGATAAAAAATTGCATGAAATTACATAAAATTACATAAAATTGATACAAAATTACATTTCAGATTCAAGGAATTACATTAATCCTTAAACCATGGTTTTTCAAAGATAAAACTCTTCTTGTCAGAGGCTAAAATTTGGTAATGTGGTATTTATAATGAATAAATATTACCTAGTTCCATTAGATATATATAAGGTGTTGCAGCAAAATCCGACACTTTGCAAAAATAAAATAAAATATGCAATAAAAACAAAATGCAGAGACCGTAATGTAACTGCTGCTGGCGGAGACTACCATCTCAATGCAGACGCATAATGTGCCGCACGTTTTGGCGACCATGTCCTTGTCTATAGCGGCAAACGCCTCCACGATGGTAACCTTCAAAGAGTCGACCGTGTTGTGGTCGTGCTTGTTGGTCTTAGCGCCAATCACCTACCCCCCTGAAGAAATAGTCAAGAGGGTAGCAGTCGAGTGAAGAGGACAGCCACAAGTTTGGAGACCAGTGGTGAGAAACATTGTTAAGCATCCACGCCTGGGTCGTCTTGGCCTTGTGTGCGAGAGCGGAGTCCTGCTGAAAGACGTAGGGGCGTCCGGCAGTGATCTCGTTCATATAGGGCTTCACCACGCTCGTCAGCACCTCCTGGTGGATCTTGATGGTGACTCTCAGTGTATTATTTACCTCCGCTTCAGGAGGTTAGGCACAAGGCCATTTTTATCTTACTCCCACAAGGTAAGATGTGCCCCAAGGTCGGGTCGGGAAAGTGGAGCTTGAAAAACCAGCGCCCGAGAAGGTGAGCACTCTGGCCATTAAAAATTGCCTGGGCAGCCCCGTCGGCATTCCCCAGTAGGGGCGCCTCAGGTAGTAAGCAATAAACTTACTCTTCCCCAAAGAGGGGAGGCAAAGCCTGGGAGGGAACAGATACTATTTTGCTGCAACACTCTGTATACAAGGCCTGTCTAAAACGTATCCGATCTTAGGCCAGAAAAAATATTTCAAATGCGTGACGGGGTTGGGACCCTAATCCCTTTCAAAGAAGGCCCTTCTGCTTGCACACATTTAGCCCACCGATCCATCCACTGCCGGAAATACCTCTGGAAGTCTTCTTTTTGAATGGTGTTCATCTCCGCCGTCGCGTTCCGCATTATCTCTTTTTTTCGCACCCTCTCAACAACAGCTGCACTTCGAGCAGTTTGGAGCCTGTCAGAACGCTGGTCACTCTCCGCTGATGTGCGGCCATTTTTGAATCGGTTGAACCACTCCTTAATTTGTGTTACACCCATCGCATCTTCTCCAAAACACCTGCTGAATCTAATGCGACGGCGGAGATGAACACAATTCCAAAAGAAGACTTCTAGAGGTGTTTCCGGCAGAGGATGGATCGGTGGTCTAAGTGTGTGCAAGCATAAGGGGCCTACTTTGAAGGAGATTAGCGTCACAACCCTATCACGTGTTTGAAATATTTTTTCTGACCTAAAGTCGGATACTTTTTAGACAGGCCTCGTATATATAGAGAGGGATTTGGTGAATCTTTAGGGACGAAAAATAAAAGTGTGAAAGTTAACATTGTTTTTTCTTTGTTTATTTTATCTGTGAATTTTTGATGAACCTTAAATCTGGTTATTTTTTTTGTGTCTATTCATAGTGGCTTTCGCAACAATTGAACATCTGTGAAGCAGACTCAAGTCAAGCAACGAACATTTGGACATCTACATATATATATATATATATATATATATATATATATATATATATATATATATATATATATATGCAAACATTGTTAAAAATAACAGAATTCGTCTATTCCATCCATTATACCTTTTTTTTATTTTTTCTATTTTTCTGAGAGTCTTTTTTGTATTAAAATAAAAAAATAAAAAATAAATGTTCAATAGGTTTCACAGGTTTCACGAACGTTTTCGATTCTTCGTCGAATCATCCTCGGGTGTCAAAAGCAAATTGAACAAAAAAGATGTCGAAAGAAGAGAATTTTAAAAAGACAGTGGAGAAACGTGCATAGAATATATATATATATATATATATATATATATATATATATATATATTTATAGTCATCCACATACAGACTGTTTCGCTATTTCACAGCTCATCAGTGCGGCTAGACCAGTTATTGTTGTTGACATTCTGATGTTTTGGTTTCTTCCACATCGGGAAATGTACCACTTACTGTCCAATGTCAGCAAAAGTTCTGAGCATATTATGAACTCATACAAGTCTGGATCTGTTGAAAATAATGTTTAGATTATATTTATTTCTCATTGTACATTTAGCTCAACACATTATTTTAAATACAAAACAACCAAACCAAACATCAAGAATGAATATTTGAAGATATAAAGAACTTGAAGCATAAAAACTTTTACCAAAATGACCCGATTCGGCATTAAATAATCCGAAAAGGGTTGATATCCTACAAAACAAAACCACCAACAAAACCACCAACAAAACCACCAACAAAACCACAAAACAACCAACAAAACAACCAACAAAACAACCAACAAAACCACCAAAAAAACAACCAACAAAACAACCAACAAAACAACCAACAAAACCACCAAAAAAACAACCAACAAAACAACCAACAAAACAACCAACAAAACAACCAACAAAACCACCAACAAAACAACCAACAAAACCACCAACAAAACAACCGACAAAACAACCAACAAAACAACCAACAAAACAAAACAACCAACAAAACAAAGCCACCAACAAAACAACCAACAAAACAACCAACAAAACCACCAACAAAACAACCAACAAAACAACCAACAAAACAACCAACAAAACCACCAACAAAACAACCAACAAAACCACCAACAAAACCACCAACAAAACAACCAACAAAACCACCAACAAAACAACCAACAAAACCACCAACAAAACAACCAACAAAACCACCAACAAAACAACCAACAAAACCACCAACAAAACCACCAACAAAAAACAACCAACAAAACAACCAACAAAACAACCAACAAAACCACCAACAAAACAACCAACAAAACAACCAACATTATTTTAAAAGCGAAATAAGAGTATTGTACCGTACAAAAAAATCAGTGAAAACAATTTTTCAAATGATAATTACAAATTTCTTTTTTACTATATGTTCTCTGACTTTTTATTAATTCACAAGTTCTTTCATTCTGACCTATAAAAGCTGACTCAAGAAACTTAACCTTTTCTTCCTTGAGCGCCGACGATTATGCAAGGATCTTATTTTGACCTACAATCTCCATTATGATCTCCCGCAGGACCTATAATTCACTCCTGCACCAAAAACAGGTCTACGCGGATACCACAAGAAACTATTTCACCGCCGATTTTGATTGAACTGGAGAAGGACCGCCTTCTCAATCCAGATCTCTGGGTCTTGGAATAGACTTCCAAGAGAAGTAATAACTGCGCCAACAACGCAGCAATTCAAGGTGAATTTGGACAAGTGCTAGGCTACTGTATCCTCTTCTGTGTAAATTTCTATCACTCTTTCCCCACATGGAAACTGCAGCATGCTTGTTTTATTTTTTTGACAAATTTATTGAATTTAATTGAATTCTGATGAGAAGTATATTTCATTACTTTGAAATGTCCGGAAATAAGGGCTTGAAACTCGTCCAATAAACATATAAAATAAATAATCTACGTTCAATCTTGAATAATAATTTTTTTATATGTATTCTTTATATATATAGAAAGAGAGAGATTAGGTCATTTTCAATCAAACTTGCATCAAGGAAGGCTTGCTACCTATATATATCTTCAGAAAGCATCTGACTAGTGAATTCGAGAGATCAACCTCCGTCACCTCCCATGCACTCCCCCTCCTTTCTCGTTCTCTCTGACTCTACATGTTCAGAGCAAGAGAACAATAACGATATACAATTGTATGTTTATACATAAGTGTTTGTCGTAACTCTTCTAAGCACACCAAACACGAATGATCACATAGTCTGAAAATATCATGGTTTATTATAAACATTTCAGAAGTCTATAACTATAACGAATTTTGCTGCACTATTCTAATTGTAATCCGGGATCCAGTGACGTCATTTTGTTTTATTTTTCATTCTTTGCACATTTTCAAACGTACGGTAAACAGCTCCTATTATATATTTTAATTTAAAATGAGTTATTTCCCTTGTTCATTTTTATTTTAGGTTATTATTAAAAAAAATTAATTAGCAGTCGTCTGGTCTGGGTTGTGTAATTTAAAAGAAATTGGTAGCTAAGTATGTTATTATATTGCCAATAACATGGTAGAACAATAACAAATGAAAATTGGCTCGTCAGAAGCGAAGTTGAATTAGTCAACTTAAATGCTATTTAGGTCTGACTTAATAAATCCGACAAGATAACTTTAGAATGGCGCTTTATTTGGCGGAACAAAAATCTTTTATTTTTCTTCCGTTCTTTATTCTGATCGTCCTGATTGCGATTTTGCTGTGCGACATGTTCGGTCTGCTTTATCGGATTGCTTTCCAAATTTAACTCTTCCTGTCTTTTGTTGGGAGGAAACATATGAATTGTTTTGACGTGGAGTAACACGTCAAAACAATTCATATGTTTCCTTCCAACAGATCCACCAGCTTTGATATCAGCCAGAATCACTGTTGGAGGAAGACTAACTGCTATGTTGGCCACGCATGTAACATTTTCAACCATGCTCCAAGCATCAGCATCGCACACATCAACCAGCCACATGGAAGGAACAACAATAAACAACATCATACTTTAGCTTGCTGCTTATGTTACATAATTTGATCACTGAGAACAATGCTCAGACCTGATGGCCCTGTGCCAGACTGTTGTAGGTGCAAAAGAAAAAGATAACAATATACCTTTAAAAGATGATACGACTGTGTAACTTTGCCCTCGTGGGGAGGCAAGTAAATACGAACCATACAAGTACACAAATGGATAACAAACAGAATTAAAAGGCCAAGACACTTCTCGGCCTTCAGGCTGGAGTCAAAGTGTAATATCTGTTCTGTCTTCGGTCATGGAATTTTCAAACGGGAGGTTATGCCCATATTCTAACCCCTAAAACCCCTTTAACATACACCAAAGAAACTGAAATTTCGGGAATATTGTTAAAATTTCACAAAGATCAGAGGCATCTGAATTTTCACAAAGGGCTTCCAACTCCTTTGTATCAAACTAAATTAAACTAGATATAGCCCACATTACGATCCCTTACACCTAACAGCTGTGTTTTAAAATTCATAATGATCAGTTAATTAGTTTATACATACCTTAATTTAGTAATCCAGGTAAAGTTTGTATCCACAGGTTAAAATCCGGAGAATCTTTACTGTGGTTATACAATAGTGCTCAATAATAAATAGAGCTATTTATATATAGTAACGGTTTTATTCATACAAATATTTGGCTACACACTGAAACATGTTTCAATTGCAGCTTTGATAAGATCGATTTTTTCAGGCCGAAAAATAAGTGTCTGCTCTTTACACTTTCATACTGAAGTTCTTCAATACGAAAGTTTAAAGAGCAGACACTTATTTTATCAGCCTGAAGAAATCGAGCTTATCAAAGCTGCAGTTGAAACATGTCTCGATGTGTAGCCAAATGTTTGTATAAATAAAACTTTTATCATACCTAACTTTATATGGATTGCTATTATGAAAATATATTTTCGGCTGGCTACAGAAACATTTGTGCATTTCACTCACCATTTCACTCACGGGGGACCATCTGAAACATTTTTGTGTAGCCAAAAATATTCTTTCATGATTCATTCATTTCGTATGAATAAGATACTTCTATTGTTGGCATTGGTTTCCCCGATATTTTTCTAGTCAGAATTCTTTCTAGAAGATATTGGGTACTTATGAGAGGGACCACATGAAGGTTGCCAACATCCTAAGTGAAAGTGTTTCTGTGGAACGAACTGGATTCGAACTTGGCACACCCAGGTTGTCAGTTTGTGTCGTTAACCACTTAGCCACCGTCACCTTCTTTTTTTTCATGATGAATACCATGTTATTTCAAACAAAACTGTGACAGACAATCAAAATGTTATTTTAAACATAAATGTGACAGACCAACGAAAATGCTATATTAAATGTATGCACGACAGACCAACGAAAATGCTATTTCGTTTCAAACTTAAACGTGACAGACGAACCAAAATGCTATTTACAGATAAGTGTGACAGACCAACGAAAATGTTATTTTATTTAAAACTTATGCACGACAGAGAATCAAAAATGCTATTTCACACATAAGTGTGACAGACCAAATCAAAATGTTATTTAAAATGTAAGCATGACAAACCAACGGAAATGCTATGTGAAACTTTAGCGTGACAGACTGACGAAAATGCTATTTCGGACTTTAGCGTGACAGACGAACAAAAGTTTTATTTCAAACACAAGCGTGACGAACAGACATAGATTTTATTTTAAATGCCAGAAAATCAAAAATGCTATTTCAAACGTAAGCATGACAAACTGACGAAAATGCTATTTCTAACATAAGTGTGACCGACCAACAAATCGTGACAGACTATTAAAAATACTATTTCAAACTTAATCGTGACAGACTATTAAAAATACTATTTCAAACTTAATCATCACAGACAGACGATAATGTTATTACAAACATATTAATAAACAAATGATGAAGATATTTCAAATTTAGCATAGCAAACTGATGATAATGATATTTCAAACTTTAGCGTGACAAACAGACGATAATGATATTTCAAACTTTAGCGTGACAAACAGACGATAATGATATTTCAAACTTTAGTGTGACAAACAGACGATAATGATATTTCAAACTTTAGTGTGACAAACAGACGATAATGATATTTCAAACTTTAGCGTGACAAACAGACGATAATGATATTTCAAACTTTAGCGTGACAAACAGACGATAATGATATTTCAAACTTTAGCGTGACAAACAGACGATAATGATATTTCAAACTTTAGTGTGACAAACAGACGATAATGATATTTCAAACTTAAGTGTGACAAACAGACGATAATGATATTTCAAACTTTAGCATGACAAACAGACGATAATGATATTTCAAACTTTAGCGTGACAAACAGACGATAATGATATTTCAAACTTTAGCGTGACAAACAGATGATAATGATATTTCAAACTTACGCGTGACAAACAGACGATAATGATATTTCAAACTTTAGCGTGACAAACAGACGATAATGATATTTCAAACTTTAGCGTGACAAACAGATGATAATGATATTTCAAACTTAAGCGTAAAAAAGAGACGATAATGATATTTCAAACTTTAGCGTGACAAACAGACGATAATGATATTTCAAACTTTAGCATGACAAACAGACGATAATGATATTTCAAACTTAAGTGTGACAAACAGACGATAATGATATTTCAAACTTTAGCGTGACAAACAGACGATAATGATATTTCAAACTTTAGCGTGACAAACAGACGATAATGATATTTCAAACTTTAGCGTGACAAACAGACGATAATGATATTTCAAACTTTAGCGTGACAAACAGACGATAATGATATTTCAAACTTTAGCGTGACAAACAGACGATAATGATATTTCAAACTTTAGCGTGACAAACAGACGATAATGATATTTCAAACTTTAGCGTGACAAACAGACGATAATGATATTTCAAACTTTAGCATGACAAACAGACGATAATGATATTTTAAATTTTAGCGTGACAAACAGACGATAATGATATTTCAAACTTTAGCATGACAAACAGACGATAATGATATTTCAAACTGTAGTGTGACAAACAGACGATAATGATATTTCAAACTTTAGCATGAAAAACAGACGATAATGATATTTCAAACTTTAGCGTAACAAACAGGCGATAATTATATTTCAAACTTTAGCGTGAGAAACAGACGATAATGATATTTCAAACTTTAGTGTGACAAACAGATGATAATAGTATTTTAAATTTTAGCGTGACAAACATACGATAATGATATTTCAAACTTTAGCGTGACGAACAGACGATAATTATATTTCAAATTTTAGCATGAAAAACAGACGATAATGATATTTCAAACTTTAGTGTGACAAGCATACGATAATGATATTTCAAACTTTAGCATGACAAACAGACAATAATGATATTTCAAACTTTAGCGTAACAAACAGGCGATAATTATATTTCAAACTTTAGCGTGAGAAACAGACGATAATGATATTTCAAACTTTAGTGTGACAAACAGACGATAATGATATTTCAAACTTTAGCGTGACAAACATACGATAATGATATTTCAAACTTTAGCGTGACAAACAGACGATAATTATATTTCAAATTTTAGCATGAAAAACAGACGATAATGATATTTCAAACTTTAGTGTGACAAACATACGATAATGATATTTCAAACTTTAGCGTGACAAACAGACGATAATGATATTTCAAACTTTAGCGTGAGAAACAGACGATAATGATATTTCTAACTTTAGCGTGACAAACAGACGATAATGATATTTCAAACTTTAGCGTGACAAACAGACGATAATGATATTTCAAACTTTAGCGTGAGAAACAGACGATAATGATATTTCTAACTTTAGCGTGACAAACAGACGATAATGATATTTCAAACTTTAGCGTGACAAACAGACGATAATGATATTTCAAACTTTAGCATGACAAACATACGATAATGATATTTCAAACTTTAGCATGACAAACAGACGATAATGATATTTCAAACTTTAGTATGACAGACCAAAAAAATATGACTAATGAGTCACCGCTTAAGCGTGACAGACTAATGGACAACTAGACCCTTTTTTGCATGTAAAAATATTTCCATTTTTTTTTTTTGATAAAATTGATTGGTATGTCTGATACACAGCCAAGAAATGTGATTAGTTTGTGTTTTGATATATCGATCAAAAAATATTTTTTATGGAAAAAAAGTTTTTATTGTAAATAAAAAATATTTTTGTGCTCCAAACAAATCCAATTTGTTTTTCTGTTTTTTTTTTTTGTTTTAATTGTAAAAAAAATAGTTAATAAAGTTGATTTATTATTTATTTGTGTTGACATTATTTTTTTTTCTGATTAATCTTACATGAAATAGAATGATATTCTATGTTATCAAGATTAGCAACGCGTGGGTAGAGAAAGTAAATTATTTTTTTCTTTGTAAAAATTTTACTTGAGAAAAGTTGTTTGATTATTTTAAACCTATAATTTTCTTTTTCAATTAATTCTCTGAATACGTTTTTTTTTAATTAATTTCTGAGCACGTGTGGTATAGCTAATATTCACCAATGATTCCGCTCATCCGCCAATTGCAGCCACCATTTTGATGACGTTAGCATTTGCAAGGATGTGTCATTGTCTTTCTACATACAACACCTGGTATTCCTAAATGGTCACCCATTTGATACTAACCATGCTCAATGTTGCTTCACTTCAGTGATCTCATGAGAACCCGTGTGTTAACGTAATTATACAAAACAATTAAAAAACCGTTCGGAACAAATAGAGTTCATTTATTAATAATATGTCTACGACAAACTATAAAAACAGTAAATGAGACATTGACTAATATAATTAATTCCTATTTTAGTTACGTAAGTTATTAAGAGTTTAAAGAACGCACACTCATGCCGGATTATTTTCTTCTTATTTACCAACAACAGAGAAGACGTTCGCTCTTAGTAATACCAGGTGTTGTATGTAGAAAGATTTAAAAAAAAAAATATTTCGAAAGTACAAAACAATTAAAAAACCGTTGAGGTCAAATACAGTTCATTTATTAATGGTTTGTCTACGAACAAATACAGTAAATGAGACGTGCATACATAGATTAAACATTTAAATACATTTTTCCTATACAAAAAGAATGCACAAAGTTATTTCTAAGAAGGTAAGAAATGTATGTGTTTAGCACAGAAATCTTTTTGATATTTTTTAAATCAATTCACTGAGCTTATTGAGTGTTGTTAAAATTCACCGTGAATTATACAGTATAATCACTCATTCACTCACTGTCCAGGTACTGGTTCTAACAGATCAAGCTGTCTGAAAATACCGGCTTCCTGACCAAAAATGCACCAAACATTGATGTTATTGTTTTTTCTTTTCCCTTTGCACAACTCAATCATGTTCTTCAAAGCTAAAAACAAAAACATTTTTCCTCAACAAAACAACCAAACCAAACACCATTTGTAGATATAAACACCATTTGCAGATATAAACACCATTTGCAGATATAAAGAACTTGAAGTAATTTTTTACCAAAATGACCTGATTCGGCATTAAAATAACTCAAAAAGGGTTGATTTGCCGTAAAACAAGGCAACCAAACACCATGAATAAATGTCTGAAGATATAAAGAACTTGCCACAATATTACTTTCCTGAAACACGTTGCCACAACATTGCTTTCCTGAAACACGTTGCCACAACATTGCTTTCCTGAAACACGTTGCCACGACATTGCTTTCCTGAAACACGTTGCCACAATATTGCTTTCCTGAAACACGTTGCCACAATATTGCCTTCATGAAACACGTTGCCACAATATTGCCTTCATGAAACACGTTGCCACAATATAGCTTTTCTGAAACACGTTGCCACAATATTGCCTTCATGAAACACGTTGCCACAATATTGCCTTCATGAAACACGTTGCCACAATATTGCCTTCATGAAACACGTTGCCACAATATTGCCTTCATGAAACACGTTGCCACAATATAGCTTTTCTGAAACACGTTGCCACAATATTGCCTTCATGAAACACGTTGCCACAACATTGCTTTCCTGAAACACGTTGCCACAATATTGCCTTCATGAAACACGTTGCCACAATATAGCTTTCCTGAAACACGTTGCCACAATATAGCTTTTCTGAAACACGTTGCCACAATATTGCCTTCATGAAACACGTTGCCACAACATTGCTTTCCTGAAACACGTTGCCACAATATTGCCTTCATGAAACACGTTGCCACAATATAGCTTTCCTGAAACACGTTGCCACAATATTGCTTTTTTATATATAGATTCCAATTTCCATGTCTCGTTATTTGAACTTTGATCAAATGAGGTTAAATGGAAATGCGAAGATGGTTAATTGGTAATTTGAATTTGTCTCAAAGATCAATTCTGACAGTTGAGGAATTTATGTACTTGTTTAATGAAGACAAGAGAGAGAGGGGGAGAAAGAGATGGAGAGAGAGAGACGGGGAGAGAGATATGGGGAGAGAGAGATGGAGAGAGAGACGGGGAGAGAGATATGGAGAGAGAGAGAGACGGGGAGAGAGATATGGGGAGAGAGAGAGACGGGGAGAGAGATATGGAGAGAGAGAGAGAGACGGGGAGAGAGATATGGGGAGAGAGACAGGTGGGGGAGAGTGAGAGGGAAAGGGCAATGGTCATATGTAAAATGGTCAAATTCGATTGAATCTATTTCATTTAGCTCCTCTCCAGTGGAGGTTAGACACAAGTTCAGGTGTGGTTTTTGAAAAGCCAACGCACTAGGATAAGTGCACTCTGACCTACAATAAATGCCTGAGCAGCCCTATCGCCATTCCCCGCTAGGGAAGTCTCGGTCGATTAGCGACAAACTAACCACTTCTGAGAGAGAAGGTAAAGCCTGGGAAGATGGACCTCCTGGGGCTGAACGGGACCATACCTCAGCCCGGCAGAAACAAAGTCACTCTCGGACTGACTGTCGAGGACGTACCTCCGACTGGTACGAAGCGACACCTACATATAATTGTGTTTTTTTTTTGGTTAGAGTTATCTCCCTTGGAAATATTTGGTTTTGCTGCTGCTGAAAGGCACGAGATTTAGTACTCTCGTTCCCTACGAGGTAAGAAACTTAAAAACGAGATGTTCTCTTTCTAAAACTTGTTAACATCGTCCGAACCAGCTATGATATTTGGCTTTTAAAACCTTAACAACTTGGCCTGTTAAGTAATCTTTCTGATGGAGTCAACCGACTCTCAGACTATGGTCATGGAACATTTGTATTTCTTAGCTTCTGCCTATGTTTTACTTTTAATAAATATTATTGTTAACATACCTGGAATCTTCGGCCATCTTAGTTTATTTTTTGTCATTATAACTTCTAACCAAGTTATATCATATTGTTATGGTAGAAACCCTAAGTACTCTTCCTCTGGAGTGCAAAATAGATAAATAGGGTAGTCTGTCTCCATTTTCAAGTTATAAATAAAATTAAGTTGTTCAGCACAGCCTCAGACCCAACGATATAATTTTGTATGCCACTCCCCTTGGATCCAAATGAATCAGCTCAGAAAAACACTAACCCTAACCCTAACCCCTTGGATCAAAATGAACCAGCTCTGAAAAACCCTAACCCTAACCGCCCTTGGATCAAAATGAACCAGCTCTTAAAAACCCTAACCCTAACCCTAACCCCCCCTTGGATTAAAATGAATCAGCTCTGAAAAACACTAACCCTAACCCCCCTTGGATCAAAATGAATCAGCTCTGAAAAACCCTAACCCTAACCCTAACCTTAACCCTACCCCTCCCCCCTTGGATCAAAATGAACCAGCTCTTAAAAACCCTAACCCTAACCGCCCTTGGATCAAAATGAACCAGCTCTTAAAAACCCTAACCCTAACCCTAACCCCCCCTTGGATCAAAATGAATCAGCTCTGAAAAACACTAACCCTAACCCCCCTTGGATCAAAATGAATCAGCTCTGAAAAACCCTAACCCTAACCCTAACTCTAACCTCCCCTTGGATCAAAATGAATCAGCTCTGAAAAACACTAACCCTAACCCTACCCCTCCCCCCCCTTGGATTAAAATGAACCAGCTTTGAAAAACACTAACTCTAACCTCCCCTTGGATCAAAATGAACCAGCTCTGAAAAACCCTAACTCTAACCTTAACCCCCCCCCCTTGGATCAAAATGAACCAGCTCTGAAAAACCCTAACTCTAACCCTAACCCTAACCCTAACCCCCCTTGGATCAAAATGAACCAGCTCTGAAAAACCCTAACCTTTACCCTAACCCTAACCCTTATCTAATCCTCATTGACTGAGGGAATGCCTGTCCTATAATTTTCTTACTCATACCTTCAAAAAGACTCTTTCTGATGTTTGCATTTTTAAAATTCAGAGGCCTGTCTAAAAAGTATCCGATCTTATGCCAAAAAAATATTTCAAATCCGTGACGGGGTCAGGACACTAACCCCCTTCAAAGTAGGCCCCTTGTGTTTGCATATCACTAGAAAGTTGAATATTATTGTTGGAATACTTCTTATCTACTATTAATCGCTCCAGACAAGGCATGAAGCCACTTGATCTAAGGAGCTAAAAAAATACTACCTCCATATCAAAAACTAGCCAATGATAAGTGGTAGATGGATAAATTCCGACCCAGAAAACAGCAATTCTTCCCCCTTTGTCAGAAACATCACTTATGGAATGTGAGGACTAAAGGACAAAATAAGGGAAGCAAGAGTCTGCCGAAAGTAAACGACGTTAAAGAAAAGAAAAAGAGGGAAGGAAAAGGAGAGAAGGGGAAAGAGAGAGGGGTGAAGAAGGAAGGGGAAAGAGAGAGAGAGAGAGAATGTGGGGGGGAGGGAATGTCGGGAGGGAATTTTCTATTGGATGGAAACTAAACACGTATTTCGCTCCATCAAAAACCAGACGGCAATTCATTCGTCAAACTCAAACATGGCGACGCTATTTTTTTTTTTTTTTTTTCAATTAAAATTTCAGCTTCAATCGTCAAATTCGTTATTTTACTCGGGAATTCATCTTTTCATTCAAATTTCTTTGAGGCACGAAATATAGTTTTTTTTTTTGTTTTTTTTTTTTTAAACGGGGAAAATGTGAGGAAATTAAATCCCGCCTTTTTTTTCTTTCGCCTAATTAATTGGGTTTTGTTCTAATCCAGATTTGGGATTTAATACAAAGTTACCAAATAAACGTTGTTTTTAATTAATTTCTATTTTTTGGTTTTACTCTTTTCTCTTGGTTCTTCTTTTCTCTTTTTCCTTTCTTTTTCCTTTTCTCTTTTTCCTTTTCTATCTTATCCTCTTATCGCTTGTTCCCTTCTTTCTTTTCCCTTCTTTCTTTTCCCTTCTTTCTTTTCTCTTCTCTCTTTTTCCCCTAGTCCTCTTTTCCCTTTCTCTGTTTCTCTCTTCCCTCTTTTCCTCTTCTCTCTCTCTCTCTTCCTTTTTCCTTTCTCTCTTCTTCTTCTTCTTAATACAAAGTTTCATATTTCATTAATTTCTTTTTTTTCTTTCTTTTTACTTATGTGTCTCTTTTCCCCATCTTTCTCTTCTATCTTTTTCCATTTCTTCTATTCTCTTCTCCTTGTTTTTCTTTCTTCGTTTCACTTTTTTCTCTTTCTTTCTTTTTCTTTTCCTCTTTTTTTAATTATCTCTTTTCCTCGTTTCTCTTCCCCTCTTCTCTCTTTTCCATTCTCTTTATTCCTTTATTTCATTCTCCATTTTCCCCTTCTTCCTTTCACTTTTCTCTCCTTTTTTTCTTTTTTCCTTCACTCTTTTTCTTCTTTTCTCTTTTTCCCTTTTTCCCATATCTCTTTTCCTCTTCTCTCCTCTCTCCTTCTGTCTTTTCTCTTTTTTTTCCTTTACCTTTCCTTTCTCACCCTTTTCAATTTCCACTTTTTCATTTATTCTCATTGTTATAGATTTTATTTCAAATATTTCCAGTTTGCGACTTTTCCGAATCCATTTCTTTCCGAATCCATAGAATCCGTAACTCCGGTTCTTTCTTGTCAAGACGACTGGAAAAATAGATCAATTTGCTCTATTAATTTTTCCCTATGGAATTCAGTTTATTCTTTTATTTTATTAAATAGTTTCATGAAAAACTAAATACCAACCCGACGTTGCCCGGGATTAAGGGAAGTCATTTTAGCATTAATTTTTATGTTTTTGCACACTTTTAAAACTTATGCAGAAAAAGAAAAAAAAATTAGTTGTAAGGGAGACAACTGTTTTGTTTTTCAATTAAATATATTAGTTATTCCCCTTGCTGATTTAGATTTTTTCGGTCAGAATTGAAAAGTGTTATTAGTTTACGACTATATATTTTTGTTTAAATGAGTACGTTATTAAAGTGCCAATAACATGGCCCAACAATAAAACATGCAAATTGGCTAGTCAGAATCAAAGTTTGATCTGTCAGCTTAAATGCTATTTAGGTCCAACTTTTAAAATCTTACAAGATAACTGTTATGGTGTAAGCTTATCTCCCTACGGACTTGCCCAGACATAATAAATACAGTTACATCCAACCGTCATGGCAGCGAATAGTATTAGCTATGACCCCAGACTCATGACGCACACCTCTGTAGCATATTTCTGTTAATAGATTTGTGTTAATTATACCACTGTGTTTGCCTTCATTATTACCGGCCTGCAAGGCCACAACAATAAGTTTATATGTTGGTTGCGACCTTGAAGGGCCGATAATAAATAAGACAACATGGTGGTATATTTACGAGAGTGTATTTAAAGAAGTACAGAATAGTATCGTACAAAAAGACTGCTCCGAGATTGGCTATTCCCACCGCAGGAAGATGTGGCCCAAGGATGGACGGTGGGGAAAATAAAGCAAGCGTCCCTAAATAAAAAGGGCACTCTGAGCTATTGCCTGGCTGGCCTCGTCGATATTCCCTGGTCGGCAGTTAGCAATAAACTAACTCCTCCCCGAAGAGGGGAGGTAAGGCCTAGGAGGGTGGACCTCCTAGGACTAACCAGGACTAATACCTCAGCCTAACAGATAAAGGGCCACTGAAATGGCCTAGTTTTTGCCAGACTGATTGTCGAGAACTGATTCTCGATTATCATTCAAACTCCTCGGCCTAACCTTTACAGGTAACATGAATTGGAACAAATACATTAAAGACATTGCCAAGGCTGCCACAAAGAAGGTTGGCCTCCTCTACCATGCTAGTAAACTCACACCTGACATTATCCTGTATCTCTACAAAGCCACCATCCGCCCATGCATGGAGTATTGTTGTCACATCTTGGCTGGTGCATCATCTACTCGTCTCTCCCTCCTTGACAAGGTCCAAAAAAGAGTCGCCAACCTAATAGGTCCCTCACTGTCAACCAAGCTCCAGTCCCTGTCCCATCGCCGCAATGTAGCATCCTTGTGCTTGTTTTACAAATACTTCAATGGACTATGCTCTGATGAATTGGCTACTCTGGTGCCCCCTCGACGTAAGTTCACTAGACTAACTCGACATTCTACTAAATCTCATTCATTCACTGTGGAGATCCCCAGATGCCGGAGAGCATTCTACTCAAATAGCTTCTTTCCTCGTGCTGCTGGCCTCTGGAACTCCCTCCCTGCCCCCTGTTTCCCCAACAGTACTGACATGCAGAAGTTTAAAACTAATGTAAACAGACATCTCGCTGCGCAGATCCCAATTTAGGTTGACCCCCCCCCCCTTTTTCTTTTTTCTCAGTAGCCCCTTACGTCTACAGTGGCGGCCTGCCTTGTTTGGGGTGAACTATGTTAAAAAAATTTTTTAAAAGTCTCTGAGCAACAGAAGCCGGTCGATCTTTTTTCTATACATAATATCTGGAAGAGTCCATATATTCACAAAATAGGGTAGATCATCATTACAATGTTAAAATAGCTGTAGCTACCTGGCGTTGCCCCGGATGCAGTGAATTAATTTTAGTTTTTAATCTTTAATTTTACTATCAGCTTTGTGCATTCTTTTTTGTATGGGAAGAATGTATTGATTGTCCAAATAAGTAACTTAGAGGTGGGAGCATGTAGATATTCGGCACATAGAGAATAGCGTAGAGATTCAGGACCACTTCCATTGTCTTCCTTAGAAAATTTTATACATATGATTTAAATGTCATAAAAATAGGACATATTTGAAGTTTAAAAGGGGGTTATATTCACATAGATCCTTTAGGGGTGCACTTAAAGATTTAGGACCACTTCCATTGTCTTCCTCATAAAATTTGATACATATGATTTAAATTTGATAAAAATAGGATATATTTAAAGTTTTAAAGGGGGTATGCCCTCATAGACCCTTTTTAGGGATAAACGTAGACATTCGGGAACACTTCTATTGTCTTCCTCAGAAAAGTCACTACATATGATATAAATTTCATCATAGCTCCCTTAGGTTAAGAGGGCACTTAGAGATTCAGGACCGCTTCCATTGTCTTCCCCAGAAAATTTTACATAAGAATACACTTTTAAATTTTATGTAGATTATCTAACCTTTCTTTCTATAGGGAACACACAAATATCACACACACACATATATACACAGACATTGAGTTTTATATATAGTGATTTCTATGTACAGGATTCACTCCTAAACTAATGAACCAATCATATAGATTTTGGAATATTCCAGAGCAACTATATAACTACAGGAAGTAAAAAATAAAAATAGTTATATGGGGTTCAAGGGTGGGAGCAGGAGTTTCTTCAGTTCTTCAATTTTCCCAGGCGACGCGGTGACACGGGTCTCGCTTTTGTTTTAAAAAATCCCGAGGTTATCATCTTTAATTTTACTATCAGCCTCGTTTTCACGCATCACTGGTTGCGCTAATGAAATTATTCATCAACCCGCGTAATGCATATTTCCTTTTTTTTTGCTGCGGCACATGACACGCAACCGCAGCGAAAATGTCGGAAAATGTGCATAACGGAGCGGCGTTGATTTTCCCACGTGCAAAAGGCACTCTATCAATAAAAAAAAAAACAAGGATAGATTTATTCGTAAGATGCGTCCACTCAATCTACGCATTCATAAGGTAACTAAATTAAACTAAATATAGCCCACATTGCTCGCCCTTACGCAGTTGGGTTCCAAAAATTATAATTGATTGGTTAATTAGTTGTATAAGTGAATCCTATACATACAAATATATAAACATATACACATACCTAACTTTTTATATATATATATATATATATATGTATGTATATATATATATATATATATATATATATATATATATATATATATATATATATATATATATATATATATATATATATGAGAAAGGAAGGATGAGAGTAATCCGACGTAATGGGAAATGAAAAAGGAAAAACCAAGAGATATTTTTTTATATATTCAGCAACGTTTCGTCTTTATTGTAAGACTTCCTCAGGATGATAATTTTTAGGGGGGGTCAACTTAAATTGGGATCTGCACAGAGATTCTAAACTAAAATTTACAGACCAATCGATGGATGGATGGATGGACGACCCCTCTTAAAAGTGAAACTGATAGAAATTAAACTCCTCACACCTGACATTATCCTGTATCTCTACAAAGCCACCATCTCATCTACTAGTCTCTCCCTCCTTGACAAGGTCCAAAAAAGAATCGCCAACCTAATAGGTCCCTCACTGTCAACCAAGCTCCAGCCTCTGTCCCATAGCCGCAATGTAGCATCCTTGTGCTTGTTTTACAAATACTTCAATGGATTATGCTCCAATGAATTGGCTACTCTGGTGCCCCCTCGACGAAAATTCACTAGACTAACTCGACAATCAACTAAATCTCATGCATTCACTGTGGAGGTCCCCAGATGTTGGAGAGCCTTCTACTCAAATAGCTTCTTTCCTCGTACTGCTGGCCTCTGGACTCCTTCACTGCCCCCTGTTTCCCCAACAGTACAGACATGCAGAAATTTAAAACTAATGTAAACAGATATCTCGCTGCGCAGATCCCAATCTAGGTTAACCGCCCCCTACCTTCTCCCCTTTTCTTTTTTTCTCAGTAGCCCCTTACGTCTACAGTGGCGGCCTGCCTTGTTTGGGGTGAACTATGTTAAAAAAAAAAAATTAAAAAAATAATGCTTCCTAAATATGACAGACTGGACTACAGACAGAGCCTGTTATAGCGATGCGTAGACACATGAAAATAGTCTATCAAGCCGAAGCGTGACAGACCAACGGAACATCAAAAAGACGAGGCCACATCGAAAAAAGCCGAAAAACCCAGTCGAGCAGAGTAAACACGCGGTTCTCGCTCGTTGAAATCTGATCCGCCGAGATCTATAACCCATTAGTTAGAATCAATTACATTTCACCTGAAAAATCAATCGATATTTTTACGTGTGTTCAACGTTTCCATGTTTCTAACTTGTCTGCGTAGCGATCTCACAAATTGAACGATATCGCGGTGAACATTGTCGGTACTACGGATATAAGAGCTGTTCTTATCAGTGGTCGGGTTTCCAGATATACTACGAAGGGATGACCAAAAGAATAAAGTATTCAGGATGGCTAAACAGATGGCAGAAACAAATGTGGATATTGTTGGAGAGAAGTTTTTTATTTATTTATTTTTTTTAAAGATATTTCACCCCAAACAAGGCAGGTCGCCACTGTAGACGTAAGGGGCTACTGAGAATTAGGGTGTAGGTTTTGGGTGTCATCCTAAGTTGGGAGCTGTGCAGCGAGATGTCTGTTTTAAACCTCTGCATGTCGGTACAGTCGGGGAAACAGGGAGCAGGGAGGGAGTTCCAGATGTCGGCAGCACGAGGAAAGAAGCTACTAGAAGGCTCTCCGGTATCTGGGGACCTCCACAGTGAATGGCTGGGACTTAGATGATTGTTGGGTTGTTCTTAGTGTATTTGCATCGAGGGCAGCTAGTTCATCGGAGCACAATCCATTGAAGTATTTGTAAAACAAGCACAAGGATTCAACATTGCAACGATGGGACAGGGGCTGGAGCTTGGTGGATAGTGAGGGATCTTTTAGATTAGAGACTCTTTTTTGGACCTTGTCTAAGAGGTAGAGACTAGTAGATGATACACCAGCCCAAATGTGACAACAATACTCCATGCATGGGCGGATGGTGGCTTTGTTAAGATATAAGATACTGCCAGGTGTGAGGAGTTTACTAGCACAGTAGGGGGAGGCCACCTTATTTGCAGCAGCCTTGGCAATGTCTTCAATGAATTTGTTCCAATTCATGTTACCTGTGAATGTTAGGTCGAGGAGTTTGAACGTTGGACTCTAAGGTAGGGTGTTATTTGCCATGGCAATCGGTGGTTGAAGAGGTTTCTTGTAGTTATTGAAGGAAAGGAGCTTTGCCTTTGCGGCATTAAAAGTTACCATCAATTTATGACCCCAATCCATTACAGACTGGAGGTCAAGTGGATTCAAAATGACAATGGAGTGTTAGCAACAAATGAACAGGACAACAGGGTAAGGATTAGGGTTAGGGTTTAAGATTAGGGTTAGGGTTAGGTATGGGGTTTAGGGTTACGGTTAGGGTTGGGGTTTAGGGTTAGGGCTAAGGTTAGGGTTAGGGTTAGGGTTAAGGTTGGGGTTTAGGGTTAGGGTTGGAGTTGGGGTTTAGGGTTTAGGGTTAGGATTAAGGTTAAGGTTAGGGTTAGGGTTAGGGTTTAGGGTTAGGGTTAGGGTTACGGTTAGGGTTTGGTTAGGGTTAGGGTTAGGGTTAGGGTTAGGGTTGGGGTTTTGGGTTAGGGTTTAGGGTTAGGGTTAGAGTTAGAGTTAGGGTTAGGGTTAGGAGTTAGGGTTAGGGTTAGGGTTAAGGTTAGGGTTGGGGTTTTGGGTTAGGGTTAAGGTTAGGGTTGGGGTTTAGGGTTAGGGTAAGGGTTATGGGTGGAAATGCCCATATGACAAATTGTTGAATACTGAGTTTTCATGGAACTGTGAAAATATAGAAAATGCAGAAGCAGTATCCTTTCCAGCTATTGAGAAGGATTTGGTATGGGAAGCTGTGAATAAGATGAAGATGGGTAAAACAGAAGAATCCTCAGGCATTGTTGCAGAAATGTTGAAGGCTGCAGGTGTATAACAGCTAGTTCTGATCAACTCCTATATATTATTAGTAAGTAACGAAAACCTTCGCACAAAAAGAAAAGCGAAACCTTTTTTATAATAACAACGAAAGGGTTTATTCAATAGTGAATCTCTGTCCCATTTGAGGGTTTTTGATAAGGTGCAGAAACGTATCTGTAATTTGATTGGCTCTACCCTTTCTTTTTCTCTGCACCCTCTCTTTAACACAGACGTGATGTTGCTAGTCTCAGTCTTTTCTATAAATACTATTATGGCATATGTTCTTCAGAATTATATAATCTATTCCCTGCTTTTTTTGTTCTAGCTCGTTTGACTCGTTGGTCTAGTGGTCTTCATTAATTCGCTGTTTTGATACCTCATTGTAATACAGCTTCCTATTCCAGTTGCTTCTTTTTAAGAACTGCAGACTTGTGGAACTCTCTTCCTGCTGACTGTTTTCCTCCTCCTCACCGCTGCTTCTTTGAGTCGTCTTACTCTCCACCATTCTTTTCTATCTATAAATTTTTACTTCGTCCCATAAGGGTAGATGGTTACACCTGAAGAAGGCTGAAGGTTACAGCGGCCGAAACGATGTGATGATAACACTCAAGATGAGAAAACCAGAATAGTGTCTTAGCGCATTATTATATAGATTAATATATAGACTAGCTGTCCCTTCCTGGCATTGCCCGAGAATCTTTATATTTCATTTTTGTTGCGCCTTTTTTTTTCTTAAATATACCATTTGTTTTATTTTTTACTAAAATTATTTTTTAAATAGGATTTTGAAAATTAAATGTAATTATTACGGTATTATTTAGTCATTAGATTATAAATGCAACCAAATTGTTAGAAAACTATAATTCATAAATTATTAAGATAATGTTCGATCAATCAAAAATGGCGGTCGATTTTTTTAGGTGGTCGCCAATTTCAGGCTTAAATAATAGTAAAATATGCTTACCTTAATCCGACTGGCAAAACCCCCGAACTTAGAGTTAATAATAACATAAGCATATTTTTTTTTTTTTTTTTTTTTTTTTTTACTTCTACCAATACCACGGTGCTGCCTCCCAGCTGACTACAACATGGTCGTTTTTCATCTTCCTTAATAATCAAACTCTGCCCTATCGTTACGAATCTTCCAAACAAACTCATTAGCCATTCTTTTTGATTGGCCTTTGAACCTTCATAAGCGGTGACTCGCTAGTACATAAATAATTATGCAAATTAATAGGAAAAAATGTCACAAATCAAGAAATATTCAGTAATGAAAAATAAGGATCGTAAGTGATACTAGAAAATTATAAACTTGGGAAAACCCAGCTCTTCCCAAAAAGGGAAACTCTGAGAAGATTGTCCCAAAATAATTGCCGCTACATTTTCTCGCGTTTTCAACTTCCCCGCGTAATTGTCCGGAATGATACAATGCTAGTCGATGGTGTTAAAATGGCGGCAATCTCATTAGCTTGAGGCCATGTTTGAAACCGTTTTAACTCTCCCACCTCCCAAGCCCCAGGCCGGGTTTGGTTGATGGTCGATGGACGAGATCGAAAGGTCAGCTCTTCTTAAATGGGTAATCTCAGACGGCAATGATTTTAGCATTTACATTAAGTAGTTTTGCAAATTAGCTGCAGGTGTTAATGTAAAACTACGGCGATCCACGTCATGCTTACATACGTATTATTTTTAGAGATGCATTTTCCTATGGCGGATTTTAACCGATACTAGCTGTTCCGAACCGGAAATACCCGGTAGTGCATTTACTTGCAAAACTGGCATAGTTTATATGCCGTTTTGACTCATGAGTCATTATTTACAAGACCAAAAAGCCACTCGAGGATGAGGGATAATAAGATTATCATTTGAATGATGAACAATATAATGAGATGAATTTGATGCACAAAATTTGATTACTGAAGTGGACGGCTCCACAGGTATTTCTAACTTGAGCGTGACAGACCCACGAAAATGTTATTTGTAATTGGAGCGTGACAGACCAACGAAAATGCTATTTCTAACTTGAGCGTGACAGACCCACGAAAATGTTATTTCTAACTTGAGCGTTACAGACCTACGAAAATCCTATTTCTAACTTGAGCGTGACAGACCCACGAAAATGTTATTTGTAATTGGAGCGTGACAGACCAACGAAAATGCTATTTCTAACTTGAGCGTGACCGACTTACGAAAACTTGAGCGTGACAGACCAACAGAAACCCTATTTCTAACTTGAGCGTGACAGACCCACGAAAATGCTATTTCTAACTTGAGCGTGACAGACCCACGAAAATGTTATTTGTAATTGGAGCGTGACAGACCAACGAAAATGCTATTTCTAACTTGAGCGTGACAGACCCACGAAAATGCTATTTCTAACTTGAGCGTGACAGACCCACGAAAATCCTATTTCTAACTTGAGCGTGACAGACCCACAAAAATGTTATTTGTAATTGGAGCGTGACAGACCAACGAAAATGCTATTTCTAACTTGAGCGTGACAGACCAACGAAAACTTGAGCGTGACAGACAAACGAAAATGCTATTTCTAACTTGAGTGTGACAGACCCACGAAAATGTTATTTCTAACTTGAGCGTGACAGACCTACGAAAATCCTATTTCTAACTTGAGCGTGACAGACCCACGAAAATGTTATTTGTAATTGGAGCGTGACAGACCAACGAAAATGCTATTTCTAACTTGAGCGTGACAGACTTACGAAAACTTGAGCGTGACAGACCAACAGAAACCCTATTTCTAACTTGAGCGTGACAGACCCACGAAAATGCTATTTCTAACTTGAGCGTGACAGACCCACGAAAATGTTATTTGTAATTGGAGCATGACAGACCAACGAAAATGCTATTTCTAACTTGAGTGTGACAGACCCACGAAAATGCTATTTCTAACTTGAGCGTGACAGACCCACGAAAATCCTATTTCTAACTTGAGCGTGACAGACCCACAAAAATGTTATTTGTAATTGGAGCGTGACAGACCAACGAAAATGCTATTTCTAACTTGAGCGTGACAGACCAACGAAAACTTGAGCGTGACAGACAAACGAAAATGCTATTTCTAACTTGAGTGTGACAGACCAACGAAAATGCTATTTCTAACTTGAGTGTGACAGACCAACGAAAATGCTATTTCTAACTTGAGCGTGACAGACCCACGAAAATGCTATTTCTAACTTGAGCGTGACAGACCCACGAAAATGATATTTCTAACCTGAGTGTGACAGACCAACAAAAATGCTTGAGCATGAACATGATTACGTACGTAATATTTTTAGAGACGAATTCTCCAATATGGTGGATTTTAACAGATACTAGCTGTTCCAAACCGGCGATGCCCGATAGTGCAGTTACTTGCAAAACTGGCAGAGTTTATATGTCGTTTTTACTAATGAGTCATCACTCGAGGATAGTGATTAATGAGATTATCAATTGGATGATGAATAATACTATGAGAGGATTGGAAACCGTGAATGGGATGGACAACATTTGATTACTTAAGAGGACGACTCCACTAGTATTTTAAACTTAAGCATGACAAACCAATGAAAATGCTATTTCTAACTTGAGCGTGAACATGATTCTCTGTAGTTATAACATGGTGTTGTAACATGATTCGCTGTAGATGTAACATAGTGTGGTAACACGATTCTCTGCAGTTATAACATGGTGTTGTAACATGATTCGCTGTAGTTATAACATGGTGTTGTAACATGATTCGCTGTAGATGTAACATAGTGTGGTAACACGATTCTCTGCAATTGTAACATGGTGTTGTAACATGATTCTCTGTAGTTTTGACATACTGTTGTAACACGATTCTCTGCAATTGTAACATGGTGTTGTAACATGATTCTCTGCAGTTATAACATGGTGTTGTAACATGATTCGCTGTAGATGTAACATAGTGTGGTAACACGATTCTCTGCAATTGTAACATGGTGTTGTAACATGATTCTCTGTAGTTTTGACATACTGTTGTAACACGATTCTCTGCAATTGTAACATGGTGTTGTAACATGATTCTCTGCAGTTATAACATGGTGTTGTAACATGATTCGCTGTAGATGTAACATAGTGTGGTAACACGATTCTCTGCAATTGTAACATGGTGTTGTAACATGATTCTCTGTAGTTTTGACATACTGTTGTAACACGATTCTCTGCAATTGTAATATGGTGTTGTAACATGATTCTTTGTAGTTGAAATATAGTGTTGTAACGCTATTCTTTGTAGTGGTAACACGATTCTCTGTAGTTGTAACATGGTGTTGTAACATGATTCTCTGTAGTTGTAACATGGTGTTGTAACATGATTCACTGTAGTTGTAACATAGTTTTGTAACACGATTTACTGTATTTGTAACATGATGTTTTAACGCAATTCTCTGTAGTTGTAACATTGTCTTGTAACATTGTTTTTTGTAGTTGTAACATGGTGTTGTAACATGTTTCCATGTAGCTGAAACAGTATTCTCTGTGTTGGTGTCGGTCTAGACAGAGGAGAGATATTTCAATTGATTGCTCCGTGGGGGTAAGATAGCAGATCTGGGATTCTTTACAAGCCAGCTTGTGCTTCAGTTGCTTAGTGAGTCGATGGCGGAGTCGAAGTGTTAGTCAAATTGTTGAATACATTCCTTAATTGTTTATCTGAACTTCAAGTGGTGTTGATTATAACATGGTGTTGTAACATGATTCGCTGTAGTTGTAACATAGTGTGGTAACATGATTCTCTGCAGTTGGAACATACTGTTGTACCGGAAATAACACCTAACCGTCTGTTATTTTTTTTGCAAAGAACACAATCCAACAATATTAAATAAAAAGTGGATAATCAAAATCGAATATCGATTTGGCAGATGACAGACCAACGAAAATGCTATTTCTAACTTGAGCGTGACAGACTTACGAAAACTTGAGCGTGACAGACCAACAGAAACCCTATTTCTAACTTGAGCGTGACAGACCCACGAAGTTAGACCCATAGGTCTAACTTCGATAATCCGACCGACTTAATTTTATATACTGGAAGAAAAGGTAAACAGGATGCAAATAAGCAGTGTACGAAAAGAAAGTAGTGGTTAAAAGATTTTATTAGAGAAAATTAAATGATAGCCCTGCAGTTATGAGTGGGACACATTTTTTTTCGGAATTTACAGATTTTTTTTCAATCGTAATAAAAATCTCTTTAGCTGTTAAATGTGTATGCAATATCGTTCTTTTAACCTCTCTCCCCCTCTTTATATCTCTTTCTCCCCTCTTTATATCTCTTTCTCCCCCTCTTTATATCTCTTTCTTTCCCTCCTTTCTCTTTTTCTCTCTCATGTGATGTGAAAAAATATGAAATCGAAAATGTTAGTACAAAAAAAGTCAGCAATGAAGCATGGTTTACGGAAAAAAGTACTTACTCAGCGTTAATCCATCTGCAATTAATGCCCCTTGAATCATTACAGTCAAACAAAAGTGTATATAGTTGTTATAAAAGAAAAAGTGTGATACCTACTATTACGCTATTCAAATAATTTGTAGAAATAAATAGGTCAATATTTAGTGAAAACAAGTGTTATTGTTTATTTATTATCGGAAATAGATACAGCAATGATGATTTTAATTTTTTTTATTAACAACGCAAACTGTTTTTTTTTTTGCTTTTTAAGGCATTATTAAAATTATTGTCTATTTAAGACCTAGTCTGCCAATTAATACAACGATACAACTTAGTCTAATTTAGCATAAAATATTGTTATAAAAGAAAAACTTATACCTACTATTACGATACTCAAATGTTTTCTACAAATTATTTGAGTATCGTAATAGTAGGTATCAGTTTTCTTTTTATGGGTCAATATTTAGTGAAAACAAATGTAATTATTTTTTTTATTAGCGAAATAGATTATAATTATATAATGATTATTTTATTTTTATTAATGACGTAAGCTGTTTTTTGCTTTTTGCTTTTTTGCTTTTTAAGGCATTATTAAAAAAATTGTCTATTTTTAGACCCAGTCTGTTACCGGATACAACGATGCGACCAATTAGTTTTCTAAACAATAAGCAGAATTTTTTCAATCGTAATTAAATTCCCAAACGTCCGGAAAGATCAATTGTGATCGCTAATAATTCAATGAATTTAATTTGTTTTAATCAAATTAAATTTTCGATGACAAGATAATCAATTCCTTCGATTTCTGGTCAGTTTTTCTTGTCTGTTGAATAAATCTATAATCGTGTTCGGCGGAAGAATACAGGCCTGGGGGGGGGGGCACGGCTGCAAAGGAAAACATTTCACTAGAATAGAGTTTTTTTTTAATTAATGAGTCACCACAGACAGAAAGTTGTTGGAAAGAACCTCTGTTCATGAAAATTGTTGGAAAGAATCTCTGTTCATGGAAATTGTTGGAACGAATCTCTGTTCATGGAAATTGTTGGAAAGAATCTCTGTTCATGGAAATTGTTGGAAAGAATCTCTGTTCATGGAAATTGTTGGAAAGAATCTCTGTTCATGGAAATTGTTGGAAAGAATCTCTGTTCATGGAAATTGTTGGAAAGAACCTCTGTTCATGGAAATTGTTGGAAAGAATCTCTGTTCATGGAAATTGTTGGAAAGAATCTCTGTTCATGGAAATTGTTGGAAAGAACCTCTGTTCATGAAAATTGTTGGAAAGAATCTTTGTTCATGGAAATTGTTGGAAAGAACCTCTGTTCATGAAAATTGTTGGAAAGAATCTCTGTTCATGGAAATTGTTGGAAAGAATCTCTGTTCATGGAAATTGTTGGAAAGAATCTCTGTTCATGGAAATTGTTGGAAAGAATCTCTGTTCATGGAAATTGTTGGAAAGAACCTCTGTTCATGAAAATTGTTGGAAAGAATCTCTGTTCATGGAAATTCCGTTTAATGCTAGACACACGTTCTGATATGGTAACTTGATAAGTTCTTGCTATGAATGTCTTACGAGGAGGAATCAGAGATCCAAGCTCAGTCGAGGACTTCCCATGAAAATAGCGATGGAGTAGAGAAAGACTAGCAGCGTCTCTTCTGTGAGAAATGAGCTGTAGAGAATCGAAGAGATCATCCCCCGCATGATAGTGAAGTCGATTTTGTACTCCGTACTCTGAGCGGCACCTCCCCAGATGTGGCAACAGTACCTCCCCATCTTCGGACGTATCTGATTCTTATATACAGGGGCTGGACAAAATAATGGAAACACCTTGAAATTTAAAATAAAATGTGACAAATCCGGAATTGACATATCAACTTTGGTTGTTCGTCTATCGACGAAACGGTCTGTCAAAATGTACCGAAGTTTAGGATTTGAAAAAATTAACAATTAAATGAATAACATCTTAGTCATTGGAATTTAGCTTAACATCGTCTATGTATATATGTATATATATATATATATATATATATATATATATATATATATATTATATATATATATATATTTAGTTTTAGTCATTTTGATGGATAAATAAATGTATTTTAATTCTAAATAATATTTAGTAGTTAATTAATTTGATATTTAATTTACAAAATCCCACAAAAGTCAACCACATATTACCAAAATCATCTTTTAAAATTATATATTCCTTACTTTACTCAAAAGTACTGACCCCCAATATTTCTAGTCCCCCCCCCCCTCATGGACAATAAATTCTTTTTAACAACTTTAACTAAAACACCCTACCGCCAATATTATCTTTAATCTTCTGACAGGTTTTAACCCCACCATTCTTAATACAATTACAACGAATAATAAAACCTATCAATACCAATGCCATTAATTCATATATGACTTTCACTAAAAATAAAAGTAATTACCACTATATTTTATTAATTCATTACTAACTATTATTCAGAATCAAAATACATATATTTATACTCCAAAATAACTAAAACTAAATATAATAGTATAATTCATTAATACCAATGTCATAGATTTATATACGATTCTTATTAAAAATAATCCCCATTAATTTATTATAACTAATTATAACAAAATACTAAAAATAATCCCCATT
>OY744553.1:50958329-50965829 GCA_963556195.1 Sepiola atlantica | reverse complement strand
GATTTTTCTACTGGCTGTGCACACAAAGTGAGATTTTTTCTATTAAAATTGAGTGTTGATTTACTCCTCTCCAGGAGTTAGGCACAAGACCAGTTTTTATCTTACTCCCACAAGTAAGATGTGACCCAAGGTCGGGTCGGGAAAGTGGGGTTTAAAAATTGCCTGGGCAGCCCCGTTAGGGGCGCCTCAGGCAGTAAGCAATAAACTTACTCCTCCCCAAAGAGGGTAGGCAAAGCCCGGGAGGGTGGACCTCCTAGAACTGCACAGGACAGACCCATAGACCGGCGTAAATCAAGCCCCGAAGGCCAAGACAATACCAGTCTATGGGGTGCAGTATCCATCGGAACAGATACTACACTTTGATCTTAGCCAAAAGGCCAAGACAGACATAAGTATTATTTACTCCTCTCCAGGAGTTAGGCACAAGGCCAGTTTTATCTTACTCCCACAAGTAAAGTGTGACCCAAGGTCGGGTCGGAAAGTGGGGGTTGAAAAGCCAGCGCCCGAGAGGTGAGCACTCTGACCATTAAAAATTGCCTGGGCAGCCCCGTCGGCATTCCCCGGTAGGGGCGCCTCAAGCAGTAAGCAATTAACTTACTCCTCCCCAAAGAGGGGAGGCAAAGCCTGGGAGGGTGGACCTCCTAGAACTGCACAGGACAATCCCATAGACCGGCGTAAATCAAGCCCCGAAGGCCAAGACAATACCAGTCTATGGGGTGCAGTATCCATCGGAACAGATAATACACTTTGATCTTAGCCAAAAGGCCAGATTTTAAATGTTAAGATGACTGAAGCTTTTTCTTCATGGAGGCAAACGTTACAAAAACTAATACCAGAAGATACAATTGTACCTTATTGGAAGATCTCGCTTATTATTATTATTTTTTTCTATGTAGTTAAAGAAAACGTTTTTGAAATTATATTTCTGAATTTTTGAGATGAGAATGGATAATTTGTATAATTTCGGTTATTCAGACTACTTTTCACATCTTGAGTGTTATCATCACAACGTCCCGGCCGTTGTAACCTCCGGCCTGCTTCAGGTGTAACCATCTACCCTTATGGGACGAAGTAAAAAAATTATAGATAGAAAAGAATGGTGGAGAGTAAGACGACTCAAAGAAGCAGCGGTGAGGAGGAGGAAAACAGTCAGCAGGAAGAGAGTTCCACAAGCCTGCAGTTCTTGAAAAGAAGCAACTGGAATAGGAAGCTGTATTACAATGAGGTATCAAAACAGCGAATTAATGAAGACCACTAGACCAACGAGTCAAACGAGCTAGAACAAAAGAAGCAGGGAATAGATTATATAATTCTGAAGAACACATGCCATAATAGTATTTATAGAAAAGACTGAGACGAGCAACATCACGTCTGTGTTAAAGAGGGTGCAGAGAAGAAGAAAGGGTGGAGGTCAATCAAACTATAGATACGTGGAGAGAAAGACGACCCAAATAAGCAGTGCGCATGTTGGGCGACAATGACTTACTAAGAAGACCTAGTATAGAATTTCATACAATATTCATTCTAAATAATATATTTATATATAAAATATATAAGGTCTAAATATAGTTGTGTTGGGATCGAGGGTCGTGTTCCCCGACTATTAGCGTGTTCGTTAAATCAAGCAATGTTGCATGCAAAAGACAGAGTAATAATTAATAAACAAAATTAGGTAGTTCAAATAAGGTTTATTTAACGTGTGTGTAATGTGGAATGATGAAGTGTGTGGTGTGTGTACGTGTGTCGATAAGAAACAGTTCTTGAAATGCGTATGTGTAGAAGTGAGTCGTGGGAAAAGTCTTTGAAAGATGTACACAAAGAAAATGAGTTGAGAACTCTTACCGTTGTTTGACCACGTGTTGACGGAAGAAACGTGTGTTGGTTGTTGCTTTGCCGAGGCCAGTTGAAGAGAAAAGAGCGTGAGACGGGGCGCTGTGTCAGCGTCGTTCTGAGAGGCAAATATAAAAGACAAGAGGGTGAAACGGAACGCTGGTGTCAGCGTCGTTCTGCCGAGGCCAATTGAAAGGGCAAGAGGGTGATTTTCCGTTTGCACCGGTTTTTATAATCCGAAGGGCAGATAACTCTGGTGTCGCTTTTCAGCGCCACCTGTCGGTAAAAAAGCGACACCTAACGGCCAACCGATGTAGTTATGTTTTGAAAGGGGGAGGTAACTGCTACAGTTGTTTAAAATTGTGTGTTAGAGAAAGAAATGTGAGGTTTAAAAGTTTAATAAAGTTTAATAATGTCCGAAAAAAAGGAGGGGGTTAAATAAATAAATAAATAAATAAATAAATAAATAAATATATTTAACACTCCAAAGCGTATCCAAGCGAGAGTGATACGTGAGTTCCCATTTCTTTATCAGGTGACAACATAAGCTGAAGAGAGCCGGATGGTTACCGCCTTCTGAGCTTGAAACCGACGGTACTAATTTTCTATACCAAATAAATAGATAAATATTACGCTCTTAATTTTGATTCTAAATTAATCGAGCACTGTGCTGGGAATTTTTCCCACCATCTTACAAACGAAGTTAAATATATATATATATATATATATATATATATATATATATATATATATATATATATATATATATATATATGGGAAATGAAAAAGGAAAAACCGAGAGATATTTTTTATATATTCATCAACGTTTCGTCTTTATTGGTAAGACTTCCTCAGGATGAAATTTTTAAGAAAATTGTCATGCAAGTACATTGGGTTGACATGATGGGTTGATGATGTACTTGCATATATATATATATATATATATATATATATATATAAAAATATCAAAATAGCAAAACACATACACACACACGCAAACCCACACATGCGCAAAAACGACAAACAATAACAAATTTCCTCAAGTAAAACAACAATCTTTCAAATCGAAAGACATTTCTTCAAATGGATTTACATATCTGATGAGAGCGCACCACCGCTTGAAACGCGTTATATGAAATTATAAAATGATAAAATAACAAAATAATAAATAAATGTTGAAAAAACATTTTACAAATGTTGGTAGCCTTGCTCCTTTACATATATACTTTTCTCTCGTTGGAACTGCACTAATACTGCACTACCCCCCTCTCTCTCTCTCACACACTCTCTCTCTCTCTCTCTCTCTCTCTCTCTATATATATATATATATATATATATATATATATATATATATATATATATATATATATTTATCAACGTGGTGTTTCCTTCTTTTTTTTTTAATAATATTTTTCAAATATTTGAACTTTGCCTTTTTCGTAAAGCCAACTTATCTATCTGTATTTCTCCTCTGATAAGATCTCGATCTTTGAAAAGCCTTGGCTTAAGGAAAGAATAATAAACACTAGTTTATTACTGAATACACCTTGCATTGAACAATTGAAATAAATTTGGACAATCGTCACTTGTTTATCACTCTTTTTTCTTCTATCCCTCTCTCTCTCTCTCTCATATATATATATATATATATATATATATATATATATATATATATATATATATATATATATATTTATCAACGTGGTGTTTCCTTGTGGTTCGCCAGGGCGATGTCGTATTGTTCTATTTCCCTTCTAATTAGTTTTCTTAGTTACGCAACACAAAATGTCCGGCAGATTAGTCTTGGATTAGTCCATTTGTTGTTCTTTTCCGAAAAAGAGAGAGGGGGAGAGAGAGAGAGAGAGAGGGAGTGTTTAGTCAGTGCGAGTTGAGTGGCGGTGACGGGAGGGGAAGGGGACTACTGGGGAGAACCCCCCCCCCCTTCAACGATCAGATGGACACTGCTTCGTATCCAGAGAAAGATCCGTGACTTTGTGTAAAATGGTTGTCTTAGCAACGGGAAGGCTTCGTCTCACGCATTTTCTCATCATCTCGTTTTCTGTCTCTCCCCCTTCTTCTCTCTCTCTCTTTCCCTCTCTCTCTTTCTCTTTCTATCTTTCTCTATTTCTCTTTCTTTCTCTCCTCTTTTCTCTCTATTTCTCTTTATCTATCTATCTCCTTCGCTTTCTTTCCCCCCTCTCTCGCTCTCTTTCTATTTCTCTCTTTCTCTATTACTCTTTCTTTCTCTCTCTCTCCTTTTCTCTCTATCTCTCTTTCTTCCTCTCTCTCTTTTCTTTCTCTCTCTCTCTTTTCTTTCTCTCTCTCTATTTCTATCTCTTTTTCCATTTTTCTCTCTATCTTTCTATTATTCCCTCTCTTTACTCTCTCTCTCTCTGTTTCTCCCTTTCTTTCCCTTTTGCTCTCTTTTTATCTCTCTTTCTTTCTATTTCTCCCTCCCCATCTTTCTCTCTCTCTCTCTCTCTCTTTCTCTATCTCTCTCTGTTGTGTCTTCTCACTTCTCGCATTCTTCTCTCTTTTTTCTCTTCACATTCTTTTCCTCTTATGTATTCACCCCAATCCCCTTCTCTCTCTCTCTCTCTCTCTCTCTCTCTATCTCTCTCTCTCTCTCTCTCTCTCTCTATATATATATATATATATATATATATATATATATATATATATATTGTTATAGTGAAATAAATTCCAGAAGGATATATATATATATATATATATATATATATATATATATATATATATATATATATATATATATATATATATATATATATATATATATATATATATAAGAGGTTTATGTAGTTTGCATGAAGCATTGTTTATTAGTATATAAAAATGTGATACTTAGAAGGCAATACAATGCAGAGGTGTGACGGATAGACACAAGTTGGAGCAAATAAGACATATAATGGTGGAACAAATTAAATAGTTTCACCCTTAATACAATGTATACATATACATACATACATACATATATATATTTATTTTTTTATTTTTTTCACAAACACACATATACATGTTTATCTACACAATGTTACAATGTTATGTAATACCTGTATCAAGATGGTCTGGTGGAAACTCCGTATGATATAATATTTCGGGAACTCTTCCTTTCTTCCGAACCGTGCTCAACTCAAGTTCAAGCGTGCATATGAAGTGGCGTGGGATGCAGTCTCGCAGAAAATACCGGTTAAATTTGAATTTGAAACCAGATTCAAAAAAAAAATAAACTTTTTTTTTTTTTAAATATTTTATTTATCTATTTCATCTAATTCATTTATTGCTATATTTACCTTTATTAAACTTTTTTATAATTTTTTTTTTGTTTTTACTTTTTAGAATCTTTTTTTCGTTAAATTTTAAATTCTAATCTAAATTTAAACCAAGTCTATTCGTTTAATATATCTATCTATCTATCTATCTATCTATCTATCTATCTATCTATCTATCTATCTATCTATCTATCTATCTATCTCCTTCTCTCTCTCTCTCTCTCTCTCTCTCTCTCTCTATATATATATATATATATATATATATATATATATATATATATATATATATATATATATATATATATATGTTTTTTTCACGTTCTCATATTTGAAAGTGGGGAAACAACAGCTAACCCCTTTGGCCCGGCTGGAACAACAAAAGCCGGTAGGAGAAAAAAAATACAAATCCGATGACATCAGGATATATTACACACCGATGATGCCAAGTTTTTGGCGAAATATCTGAATCACTTTAAACTAACAAAAAAAAATGCTAGTTTATAATAAAACAAAAAAAAAATCGGATTCGATTTATTATTTTTCTTTTTAAAAAAAAAATTGATATCGCATCTTTAATGCTTCAAAAGGTATTTATATTACCTATTTCTTATTATATATATACTTATCTAGCTGTTTATCTATCTCACACATATAGCTGAATGATTTCGGAATTTCCTTTAAAGTTCAATGGAGATGGCGACTTTGGTCTCCACCCCCGATAACTAAGTGTTCAGAAAGATTTGAATGGCGCGATCATTTCGTGCTTCGCAGTTGACAGCTCTTCTACCGGATCCAGCACTACATCATCACCAGAAGGAACCACTTCGTAGTTTCGGCCCCCACTTTTCGACTCCTTTTCTGAAATGGCGGGGTCCCTCCTCCGTTTGGAGGTGGTTATTGTAGTACTGGTGTCATCTGCTCAGAAATGCTGCTTTCAGCCACCATCAGCATCAACAACTGCTCTCTGATGGCACTGCATTGTGACGTCAAACTAACTGACATCATGACGTCATCACTATCTCCTTCATCTCTCTTCTGTTTCCGTCCAAAATCCACCTCCTCTTCCAGTGCGCATCATCTCTCTCGGTCATATCCAATTAGATGCTTTCTCTGTTGTTTCCGGGAGATCTTTAATCAGTTTTCTCAATTCTGACTACATATCCTCTTGCCCTCGATGGCTAAATGACGGAATCTGACCTTCCATCCCGAGTCTTGACACACCTGTTCCACTTCTTCATATCTGATCTCTTTCCTAATTTCTGCAACAGCAAAATTTCTTCCCAAGGTACTGTCTAATTCCAGTATAATTCCTTCCTTCTTTCAGAATAATGTATAAAAAATATTTTGGCTAAGGATCAAAGTGTAGTATCTGTTCCGATGGATACTACACCCCATAGACTGGTATCGTCTTGCCCTTCGTGTCTTGATTCCGCCGGTCTGTGGGTTTGTCCTGTGCAGTTCTAGGAGGTCCACCCTCCCAGGCTTTGCCTCCCCCCTTTGGGGTGGAGTAAGTTTATTGCTTACTGCCTGAGGCGCCCCTACCGAGGAATGCCGACGGGGCTGCCCAGGCATTTTTTGCAGGCCAGTGTGCTCATACTCTCGGGCGCTGGCTTTTTTAAATCCCACTTTCCCGACCTTGTGTCACATCTTGTGTCACATCTTACCGCTTTGGGATGAAAGATAAATCCCCCCCCCCAAAAAAAAAAGAATTTATCGGAACAAAAGCTTTAAAATATATCACATGATAATAATCAGCACTCCAGAAAAACGTTCGACTGATTCAGCGTGCCGCTATTCCGAATTCACAACAGCAAGCCGCAATCAATAGACTGTCTCTCAGGTCATCATTTTAAAAAAGTCAAAAAGGACAGACCCATTGACCGGCGTAAGTCAAGCCCCGAAGGCCAAGACAATACCAGTCTATGGGGTGCAGTATCCATCGGAACAGATACTACACTGTGATCTTGGCCAAAAGGCCAGATAGGGTTAGGGTTAGGGTTAGCTAAATAACTCGCTGCTTCATTCATTGTAATATTACAAGGATTTTTAATTAATTTTTATTTTAAGAATACACTCCAATAAAATAAATAAATAAGTTAAAAAAAGTTTTTTCGTTTTGAGTTTAAAAATAAATGCGATTTTTTTTTCTGTTTAGCCTCGACATGTTAGGCCTCTCTTACAAAAATAAAATAGCTAAAGAAATGTATAAACTTTGTTATGTACTTACGTGGTAGCTGAAAAGAAGACTGTACACCAAAAATTGCGCAAATTCATCCAGTATTTATCAGATAAAAAATTTTAAAAACGATTTTATCTATCGGTAGCCATTTTGAGTTTTCCGGAAAACAAAATTTGAGTTATCTCCCTTGTCTAATAAGTA
>OY744553.1:50948329-50955829 GCA_963556195.1 Sepiola atlantica | reverse complement strand
TTATTCCCTTTAATCTTGAATTCCCTCGTGTTTTAAATCTCAAAAATTTAAACAAACACACACAACACACTGAGCAAATAACGCGTCCCAACGAGAGTGTCATGTGACCTCACATTTCCAAAACATGTCAAATAACCTATAGAAATCATTAACTGTTGTATTCTGGGTGACTCGTAATGTGGTTGTGCTGTGGAAGTCACACAGTGTAATCCGATGCCACGAGTTGCTCCGTCATTCATTCTATGCCACGCTCTGTTTAAAAAGATTAACAGAACTTTGCGGGAACTTGGATGCGTAGTCGGTTGGAAATTCCTTTGTGCTTTCGCCGGAGAAAGTGTTGTTTTAATCTATGGGTAAGATTTTCCATCGCAGGGCTGCCTCTCATCTGACTACAACATCGTAGTTTTCAAGTGCAACGTAAACAAATTCTTGTTGAGCCGTCTTCTTAAATACTCAAATTCTGCCAAACTTTCACAATCATTACCAATCATCACGGTATTGTCTCACCATCCACATGACGTTCATTAACCCTTATCCTCGAGTGGCATTTGGGCCTTGATAAGTTGTGACTCCTTAGTAAAAAAAAGAACAAAGAAAAGCTGGAATAAATATTTGCATATAAAATGACAAATACATTTTATTGTAACTTGACTCACACCGTGAGTAATATTCTTCATCATTCAACTGACAATCTATCCATCGCTGGTTCTTGAGTGGCCTTTAGCCTTGATAAGTCGTGAATGATTAGTAATTGTTGTCTTGATCTTTTTCGTTGTGCTGCGTCAGACTTTGGTTATTTGTAAGCAAGCTGGAAATGTTTGCATACAAAAATGTTTGTCTTTTAAAAAATATACTTTATTATATCTCAACTAACACTGTGGGTCCATTACCGAATTAAAATAAGAATCTGCGGTTGTTTTGAGCAAAATATAAAAAATATTTAGATTTTTTTTTTACTAAAAACGGCCGCTGGTTCTGAGCCGGCTACCAAAGCATTTTATACTTGTGTGATGTTTTCTTCGGAAAAACTATCATGACGAAGTCTTGTAATAAAGACGAAACGTAAATAAATACATAACTACTTCAATTTTCCATTGCTAATGTCATTCGCTTACGACTCATTTCTTGGCCGAGGAAGCATTGTTTTTAAATGGCCAGATTTCTTCATTTTAATTCCGTTTAAGTGCGCTCCATCTACGAATTGAACTCAATTTTCATCATTGGATTTACTTCATTTTGAACGCCTTTCTGTAAATCCTCCACGAAACTTTTTCTTCTCCATCGAAACTTCCTTCCATTGGACACCTTATTAAAAACTATCGGCGAAGTACTATACGGATTGCCACCTGAAACCAGAAAGATGGTTCGACGGTTCGAGAACCTTACGAGGAAAATATACAAACGCGAATGTTCCGTGATGTTCAACAACGCTTGCTTAGATAATGACTTGCTGCCTAAATATATATATATATATATATATATATATATATATATATATATATATATATATATATATATATATATATATATATATATATATATATATATGGGGAAAGGTACACGATAATTCATGAAAATGAAATGCCGTGGTGGACAAAATGTGTGAAAAATGACAAACGGAAAACAGGTTAAAGTGCAGGAGAAAAACAAAAACAAGAGATTTGACCGGTTTCGTTCGTGTTGGCGAACGTCTTCAGAAAAAGTGAAGACTTGGAAATAATTTTATTTGGAAGGCACACACATGTGAGGAGGAAAGGATGATCCGATTGGACCATATGAGAAGACTTTAAGTGACGTTGAAAAACAAAAATATATATAAATCTAAAAAAATAGAAAAATAAGGGTTAAGTTTGAGAGAGATGTATTAAAATGAATTGATTAACAATGAAAGTTTGCTATTATCGCAAACAAATTTATATATATATATATATATATATATATATATATATATATATATATATATAGATAGATAGATAGATAGATAGATAGATAGATAGATAGATATTTAATCAGGGTCACAGTTGAACGAAACCGGTCAAATCTCTTGTTTTTGTTTTTCTCCTGCACTTTAACCTGCTTTCCGTTTTTCACACACACACACACACACACACACACACACACACATATATATATATATATATATATATATATATATATATATATATATATATATATATATATATATATATATATATATATATATATAAAGCAAGTAAATTATTCAAACAGCAGTCAGATTGTACGCGTGCCCAAATCAGCAGTAAGCGTTAAAAAATTATGTTGGCTTTTACGCTTGGTGATGAAGCAGGGTTATTTGTGAATGTGTGTATGTATATATGTGTGTATGCTTGCACGCATGGGCACGTGTCGGTGTGTGTGTGTGTGTGTGTGTGTGTGTGTATATCAATGTACATGTACACGTCCCATTGTGTGTGTGTGGACGCGTATATGTGCGTGTGCTCATTTATACATATATTTAATTTATGATTTTTCTACTCTTTCTCCCTCATTGCCTGGGGAAACCTCCCACCGTACACACGCAAACCCCCAAACACTGACGAAGACTGAAGGCATCAGTCGAAAATTTTGTTCTCCCTATCATCAACAAGAAAAACCTATTTTTCTTTACAGAAAGAACAATTCATATTCCTACACGTCAAAATATATATATATATATAAATAACTAAATAAAAAAATAAAAATAAAAAGTTATAACACAATATAAACTTTTTTTCACATTATTTTTTTATATACATTAACATACTTATATATATATATATATATATATATATATATATATATATATATATATATATATATATATATATATATATATATATAGTCTCGGAAGTTTCTCAACCATTAAAACTATATAAAAAATAAATTAAAAAAAATATATATATAAAAAAACAAACAAAAAAAAAACTTATAGTCTCAAGTCTTCCAGTGGAAAATCACTCATGTAAGTCAATTTATTTTTTACAGTTATTATATTAGTTAGTTTCTAACACTATTTTAAGGGATCATCAGTTGTTTACCATGAAAAACTGTTTCGGGAATATATATATATATATATATATATATATATATATATATATATATATATATATATATATAGTTTGTGTATCACACTTAATTACAGAGTGCAAGTATACAGCAATCCAATCTAAAGAATAATGAAACAGGTGCTACATTGATCGTAGGACTAACTTATAGTATAATGAATCTGATGATTTTTGATGGGTACTATTCTATTATGATGATGGTAATATTCATATTTTTCTGGGTACAAAAAAGCATTTCTGCTTTTTTTTTCCTTTTTCGTAGCCATTTGATTAACTGAAATATAAACCTGCCAATAAAAACGCATTTTTTTTTTCATCCGATGACTTTTAAAACAGAGGTGGGGGGTGGGGGTGGACGTGGACGTGGGGGTGGTTGTGTCGGCGAGGTAGGTAATGGTAGATCGAAAGAGAAATCGACAATGTCTTCTCGAACTAATGGAAGTGTTATTTATTGAGTGGATGTTGTAATAAATATTGGGAAATCACAGCCAATCCTCAAATATTTGAATATATTATTTGTGAGGATTTTGGCAAGAGGCCATTTTTTTTCATACAGGTGTTAAGAAAATAGATACCATAGAAAGTATATAAACCTGTCTAATATATGTATATACATATATATTAGTAAAATACCCGTATTGTTCAGAGTATTAACATCTATGCTGATGATACCGCTCTCTATTCTGGTGTTGCTTCTCGCCCATCTCCCTCGGATCAACAATAATATGCAGCTGATCTAGAAGTAGACATGGGTTCAGTTGTGGATTGGGGTACGAACTGGCTTGTTTCATTTAATCCAGTTAAGACTCAGCTCGTGTCTTTCAATCATAGGCGTGCACCTTTTCTTTTTAAAATTCTCATGGATAGTTCTGCTCTTGATGAGAAATCAACTCTGAAACTTCTTGGTCTTTCTCTCTCAAATCTTTCATAAATTAGATCCATTACTCTTTCTGCTTCTGCTTCTCGTAAAGTCGGTTCTCTCTATCGCTCCAAACACTTTCTCACACCTGAGGCTATTCCCTATGTCTACAAATCTACAATCAGACCATGTATGGAGTACTGTTGTCATATTTGGGCTGGTGAATCTCTGTCCCATTTGAGGCTTCTTGATAAGTTTCAGAAACGTATCTGTAATTTGATTGGAACCAACCTTTCTTCTTCTCTATACCCTCTCTCTCACAGACGTGATGTTGCTAGTCTCAGTCTTTTTTATAAATACTATTATGGCATGTGTTCTTCAGAATTATGCCCCGCTTCTTTTGTTCCAGCTCGTTTGACTCTTTGGTCTAGTGGTCTTCATCAATTCGCTGTTTTGATACCCCATTGTAATATAGCTATTTATTCCAGTAGCTTATTTCCAAAAACTGCAGACTTGTGGAACTCTCTTCCTGCTGACTGTTTTCCTCCTACCTATAATCTTGATCTTTTCAAGACTAAGGCCAATAGACATCTCATGTCTTTGTGATAATCATATTTCGTTCTTGTTAGCTCCTTACATCAAGTAACTTCACGCCTTGTCTGGAGGGATTACCATTTATATATATATATATATATATATATATATATATATATATATATATATATATATATATATATATATATATATATAGTTTCGTATTTAATTAGAAACTTACTACTTGAGTGAAGAATTCTGGGAAATTAAGCTTATCTTAGTATTGATGGAAAAGAGTTATTAGTAAATACTATATATCTTCCACAAAAACACCGAAGTATAATAATTTTAATAGTTGCTTAAATGGACGGCTGACATTATGAAACTCGCTCTAAAATGTTGAACTTAAATGAGTTTCGTACCCAAATGACCTAAATAAACATTGATGTAACTTTAGTAAGAAAAAAATTATCAAGTGAATAAGAATTTTTATAAATAAATTATAGAACTTATTAACTATTTTAGGAAATATTACTGAATTAAAATTATAATTGTTCGCACAATTTTTAGGATGTACTAGCTTTGAACGAAAAATTCAAAATGGCGTATTAGTGGGCTCTCCCACGTGTGAGTTTTTGCTCTCTCTTTTTGTTTGTTTTTTGTTTGTTTTCACCCTAAAATGAACTACTGTATAGTGTAGGTTTTTTCAAGACACTTTAATTCAAGAACTTTTTACTCTTTGTGAATTTTTTTCTGATGATTTTGTAGTGTTGCAGAGACGATATTGACATCAAAATGTTGTTTCGCACAAGACAAATAAAACGAACCGTAAAAAATATATCTCACAGAAATTTTATATTTTTTGGAAATGTGAAAAAATAAAAATAATAAAATAAAACCATGGTTATTGGAATATAATATGAACTGACTTATATTTTGCTCTGTTATAAATAATTGACAAGCATTGAGCTGAATCTTTTAAGGAGACTACAAAGTAAAAGGAACTGATGGTATATGCTAATACATATATTGTCATTAATAATTAATATATATATATATATATATATATATATATATATATCAAATAAAATATGTTATGTTTTATCTTTATCTCTTCCCCCACTTCTTCATTTGGCGCTCTTCTCAAATTCCCGACTGCCTCCGTTTCAATTTCAACTTCTGAAAAATTACTCTCATTCTCGGTCCACGGAAGTATTTATATATATATATATATATATATATATATATATATATATATATATATATATATATATATATATATATATATATATATAAAGGAGTAAGGCTACCAACATTTGTAGAATGTTTTTTTCAACATTTATTTATTATTTTGTTGTTTTTTTCAACATTTATTTATTATTTTGTTGTTTTCCCATTTTATGATTTTATATATAACGCGTTTCAAGCGGTGGCCCGCTTTCATCAGATATGAAAATCCATTTGAAGAAATGTCTTTCGATTCGAGCAAATGTTGTTTCATTTGAGGAATTTGTTATTGTTTTTGCGCATGCGTGGGTTTGCGGGTGTGTGGGTATCTTTGATTTTTATTTTTATTTTTTATTTGTCATTTTTCCTGCTTCTCTTGGTAAAGTGCGTGTTACCCATCCATGATCCATCGGTCATCCCAGCCTCCTAGGGTGCGAGAATTTCTTTTGAAATTTAATACTTTTTATTGCTTTTTGTCGTCTCCAAAAATGAAGTGGTGTCTGCGTGCGCGCGCGTGTCCGTATGCGTGTGGTCTAATCTTGAGTCTTGTGAATAGGTGAGCGACACATACACACACACACACACATAAATACGCACACACACCCATGCGCGCGCACACACAGGCGTGTGGTTATAGTGACAGAGAGGGGGATAAAGGTTGAATATACACATACATACATACACACGCACACACATACATATATATATATATATATATACACATATATACACACACATATACATACACACACACATACACACATACACACACATATTTGCAAAAGATAAATTAATGCAAACGGTCCAAATAGATTTGAACTTGGTTTGGCCGATTTCATAGTTCGGTATTTTATGTGCAAATTTAATGTCTATTGTAAATGATTCATTTAACACAAGTTGCTATTTGACTCATAGCTGTGTAGAAGTGCGCAATAAGAAGTTATGTACTAATATTATCTTCCTTGAATAAGAATTTTCCAGTCTATAGATAACTATAAATAGTTATTTATGTTTGTACTTAACTAGAGGTGGATAAAGTGTGATCAAAGTGTGTGTTGTTAGAGTTATGATCTGTTTAATGTTGGATTAAATTTAAGTATGAAGTTTTTTTCTTGTGTTAGTAAGTAAGTGTAGTCTTGGCTTTGGAAAATTGGCATTATTTTGAATTTTCCTCCGCTGCATGAGTGCACATGTTGGGAGACGAATAATTTACGGTTTTCTTTGATTTTAATGTTGCTTTTATGTAAAGATACTCTATTATTAAATGTTTTTGTCGCACCTATATAAGCTTCATTACATGTTGTACATTCTAGCACATAGACAACGTTCTTGGAGGTGCAGTTAAGGTCTTTTTTTATTGTGAATGTTTGTGTTGGGTTTTTAAATGTGTATGAGTTCCCCTCCATTATTATGTCACAGACCCCACATCTTTCCTTGTTGCATTTTGTGACCCCTTGTATTGTGTGTTGGTTGAGTTTAGATGAGGTTAAAATTTGTTTGAGGTTTTTCGGTTGGCGTTTGCTTTTTATTAATTTTGTTGTTTTTAATATGTCGTTTAGTTTGTTGTTATGGTTGAGTAGGGTTAGGTTTCTTGTTATTTCTGTGAATAATTCTGGATTGTTTTTGTTGTGTGTAGAGATGTATGCCAATATTTGTTCTTTGTTTCGTTTTTTGGGGATTCGTAATTGTTCTAATGGAATGTTTTCTGCTAGTTCTATACCTTTATGTATTATTTGTAGTGGGTATCCTCTTCTTTTTAAAGTTTTCCGTAGTTCCTCCAGTCGGACAATCCGGAGGTCTTTGTCACTGACTATA
>OY744553.1:50880829-50943329 GCA_963556195.1 Sepiola atlantica | reverse complement strand
ACATTTTTCTTAAAATTATCATCCTGATGAAGTCTTACAAATAAAGACGAAACGTTGATGAATATATAAAAAAAATATCTCTTGGTTTTTCCTTTATAATTTCCCATTACGTCGGATTACTCTCATCCTTCCTTTCTCATATATATATATATATATATATATATATATATATATATATATATATATATATATATATATATATATATATATATATATATATAAGTTATAGTAAGGTAGGTATTGGCTTTAAAATTTGTATATTTAAGGAGATGCTAGAAATGTCTAGAACTAACGTAGGTGTTATTTAGGGGGAGCGAGGAAGCGAGGGAGCGGGAGTGCGGGAGTGCGAGGCAAAGAGTGGGTTGATTACGACAGGTACGCACGCGATACTAACCCGCCTTTTCACCTGCATGGCAAACACCTACACACGCGCACAATAGCCGTGTCGTCTCCATCACTGCCTCTTCCTCCTCCTCATCCTCCTCCTCCTCTTCCTCCTCCTCCTCCTACTCCTCCTCATTATCTTTCATCGGCTTCCGCGGGTCGAGTGTCCCTCGATTCGCAATAACAAGCCAGACGCAGTTTTTTTCCCGTCCGCGTGCGTGCGCTACGCGAAAGGCTACCAAAGCTATCTATCTATCTATCTATCTATCTATCTATCTATCTATCTATCTATCTATCTATCTATCTACTTATCTATCTGTCTATCTATGTACTTTACAGACGCCATGAGATCTAAACTTCTGTAAAATCCATGAAATTCAGATAACGCTCTTATCGAATAATCGAGCACTTAAGTGGATTTCTTTCCACCAAACACAACCAACATCTCTCTCTCTCTCTCTCTCTCTCTCTCTCTATCTATCTATCTCTATCTATCTCTCTATCTATCTCTCTCTCTCTCTATCTATCTATCTATTTATCTATCTACTCCCAGCGGCACCGCTTTACCCTCTGGACGGGCAGGGGGTTGCGGACAGTCAATTACCCACGGATCTGCAGTTCGCTTTTCCGAACCGAACCTCCATGGATCGTATAGCCGTCTCTCGCTTCTCCTTCCGTCGGAAGGGAAGTTTCCGAAAGGATAAGGAACGCGAAAAGGAACGCGACAAGGAAGCAGAGGTCGAAGCTGAATTTGCGTATTCAACCCTTTCGTATTTAAGGTATGAAGATTTTTCATTTTTTTTTTTTCAGGTTCTTTTTCTCTTTTTTCTTTTTTTTTTTCTTCTTTTTTTAAAATAAATTTATATATTAACACCCTCAGCTACTACCCCCCCCCCCCCAACAACAAAATGAAATTCAACTTTTTAGGCGATTACGTTTTAACACTTTGAAAAACTCGGCGTAAGAAACAAAGCAAAACAAAAAGCAATTATGTTAGAATTTAGAATGTATAAATTTAACATAAAATGATCTCCCGTTTCCGGACGAATTTCTTTTACCACTAACCCTAAGTTCGACTGGCAAGGTCATAAAACCACACGTAATCGCCTATGAAAGTAGACCCCTCCCCCCCCCCCAAAAAAAAAAAGTAAAAAAGATTGGTTAATGCCGTAAAACGCTGCAATTGCCTGAAAATTGGGGGATCATTTTACGTTAAATTTATATGCGAAACTGATCCCCCACTCTAAATTCTAAAATAATTGTTGTTTGTTGTTGTTGTTGTTGTTGTTGTTGTTGTTGTTGTTTTTTGTTTCTTTCCGACAAGTCTTTTTAGGGTGTTCACACGTAACACGTAATCGCCTAAAAAAGTAAAATCTGATTTTTTAGGGAAGGGGGGCGTCGCCGAGGGTGTTAATTTACAATATTATTGGGGGGGGGGGGGCTGTCACAGATGGAAAATTCATACTTTGTGTCGGCTTTTCAAAAAATACCCAATTGTATATAAATATCCGCTCTGTCACACAAATGTTAGCGAGTAAAACACGTGTCTTTTTCTAACCGTCGGACAAACCATTTCAACTAATGAAAAGAAGCGAGAAAGCAAATAGCAAGTCAGGCCACCACCTCAGACTTACCCCGCCACCTGAAATGAATTTGGAAAATAAAAAAGTCAATAGCAGATGGGGAGGGGGTTCTTTATGGCATCAGAAATGATAATAATAATTTACGTCAGTAATTTCATGATTTTATATGAATAATTTAGTAATATATCGAGATAAATAGTGAACACTGGCGGAGCACGATTTTTTTTCTATCACAGAAGAAAATTCATAATTTTAATCGGTTCTGTTCCGATGGATGTTACACCCGTAAGACGGGTACCGGGCCTTGATTCCACCGGTCTTGGGGTTTGTCCTGTGCAGTTCTAGGAGGTCCACACTCCCAGGCTTTGCCTTCTCACCCTTTGATAAGGGGTAAGTTTATTGCTAATCGCCTGAGGCGCCCCTACCCGGGAATACCGATGGGGCTGCCTAGGCATTTTTTGTAGGCCAGAGTGCTCACTCTCTAGGGCCTTGACTTTTCAATCCCACTTTCCGACCTTCAGATTAAAAAAAATGATAATAATTTTAAAAAATAATAATGGCCAATATGCATTTTTTTGTATATAACTAAATATATATCCGCCCCGTCACAGAAAAGTTAGCGAGTAAAACACGTACTTTTTTTCTTTTCTTTTTTCTTGCTAACAGTTCCCAATCATCAAGGCCAAAAAACCACTCGAGAATAAGACTTAATCAGACGGCTACATTGACAGTGGGATGATACATGTTATGTAATGCCAAAGAACAGGCGAGCCAGTAAACAGCAATTATTCCCCCTTTGTCAGAAACATTGCTCACAAAATGTGTAACCGAAGAACAAGGTAAAAGAGAGAAAAAATGTAACTTCTATGAATACAAATTGAATTATTATTTTTATTTTTAATCTATAACTAGTTGTACCTGACCGGCGCTGCCCGGGATACAATGAAGTCATTTTCGTTTTATTTATTTGCACATTTCTTAAATTTAAGGTAGACAACCTCCATTATATCCTTCAATTTATTATACAGAAGGGAAATTCAACATCGAGGCTTGGTCTCTTTCTGGCTCGGGCTTGAGTCATTTTAGTTTTTAATTTTTATTTGTTTACAATTTTTTTAAACTTAAGGTAGACAACCTCCATTATATCATTCAATTTATTATATAGGTGGGAAGTTCAACATCGAGGCTTGGTCTCTTTCTGGCTCGGGCATGAGTCATTTTAGTTGTTAATTTTTATTTGTTCACAATTTTTTTAAACTTAAGGTAGACAACCTCCATTATATCCTTCAATTTATTATACAGGTGGGAAATTCAACATCGAGGCTTGATCTTTTTCTGGCTCGGGCTTGAGTCATTTTAGTTGTTAATTTTTATTTGTTCACAATTTTTTTAAACTTAAGGTAGACAACCTCCATTATATCCTTCAATTTATTATACAGGTGGGAAATTCAACATCGAGGCTTGGTCTCTTTCTGGCTCGGGCATGAGTCATTTTAGTTGTTAATTTTTATTTGTTCACAATTTTTTTAAACTTAAGGTAGACAACCTCCATTATATCCTTCAATTTATTATACAGGTGGGAAATTCAACATCGAGGCTTGGTCTCTTTCTGGCTCGGGCTTGAGTCATTTTAGTTTTTAATTTTTATTTGTTTACAATTTTTTTAACTTAAGGTAGACAACCTCCATTATATCATTCAATTTATTATACAGGTGGGAAGTTCAACATCGAGGCTTGGTCTCTTTCTGGCTCGGGCTTGAGTCATTTTAGTTTTTAATTTTTATTTGTTTACAATTTTTTTAAACTTAAGGTAGACAACCTCCATTATATCATTCAATTTATTATACAGGTGGGAAATTCAACATCGAGGCTTGGTCTCTTTCTGGCTCGGGCTTGAGTCATTTTAGTTTTTAATTTTTATTTGTTTACAATTTTTTTAAACTTAAGGTAGACAACCTCCATTATATCCTTCAATTTATTATACAGGTGGGAAATTCAACATCGAGGCTTGATCTCTTTCTGGCTCGGGCTTGAGTCATTTTAGTTTTTAATTTTTATTTGTTTACAATTTTTTTAAACTTAAGGTAGACAACCTCCATTATATCCTTCAATTTATTATACAGGTGGGAAATTCAACATCGAGGCTTGATCTCTTTCTGGCTCAGGCTTGAGTCATTTTAGTTGTTAATTTTTTTTGTTCACAATTTTTTTAAACTTAAGGTAGACAACCTCCATTATATCCTTCAATTTATTATACAGGTGGGAAATTCAACATCGAGGCTTGATTTCTTTCTGGCTCGGGCTTGTGTCATGTTAGTTTTTAATTTTTATTTGTTTACAATTTTTTTAAACTTAAGGTAGACAACAGCTATTAGAAGAGTAGAAAGTGACTAACTTGGGATTCCTTTGGGCAGCCTCGTAACTCTCACTTCCCCTTTTTTTCTTTTAGTCCTCATATTCCATGAGATATGTGTCTGACAAAGGGGGAATAATTGCTGTTTTTCCTGTTATTTTGAGTGGGTGGTACATGGAGATTTTCAATCCTTTCATAATATTCTTCATCATTCAATTGTCAATGTATCCATCTCATTTACCCTTATTATTGGCTTACGTTTTAAATAGCATTTTATTGGTCTGTCATAGTTAAGTTTGAAAGAACATTTGTATTGGTCTGTCATGCTTAAGTTTAAATCGCATTTTCTTTGGGCTGTCATATTAAAGTTTGAAATATCATTTTCTTTGGTCTGTCATATTAAAGTTTAAATAGCATTTTCTTTTGTCTGTCATATTTAAGTTTAAATAGCATTTTCTTTTGTCTGTCATATTTAAGTTTGAAATGCCATTATTTAACTAAACTTGTTATGCAACCTTTTGCAAGCACACGCGATTGATCGAGATCATGTATAGACACATCAAATATGCATCTCACGGGTCTCATGCGACCATTTGCATGCACACTTGCATGCACACTCGCAGCCTGCATGCAGAATACTGTGTGTTCGTCATTTAACGGCCAAAATTACAATGTTTATATTTTCAACTTGATAAATGTACATCATTCTCTGAAAAACGACTTTTCTTTATTCAGAATTTGTTTTTACAATTGTTTCTTTACAATTGTTTCTTTACAATTGTCTCTTTACAATTTTTTTTACAATTGTTTCTTTACAATTGTTTCTTTACAATTGTCTCTTTACAATTGTTTCTTTACAATTGTTTCTTTACGATTGTTTCTTTACAATTGTTTTTTACAATTGTCTCTTTACAATTGTTTCTTTACAATTGTTCCTTTACAATTGTTTCTTTACAGTTTTTTCTTTACAATTCTTTCTTGACAATTGTTTCTTTACAATTGTCTTTTTACAATTGTTTCTTTACAATTGTCTTTTTACAATTGTTTCCTTGTTTCTTTACAATTATTTCTTTACAATTGTTCCTTTACAATTGTTTCTTTACAATTGTTTCTTTACAATTGTCTAATTACAGTTGTTTCTTTACAATTGTCTTTTTGCAATTGTTTCTTTACAATTGTCTTTTTACAATTGTTTCCTTGTTTTTTTTGCAATTGTTTCTTTACAATTGTTCCTTTACAATTGTTTCTTTACAATTGTTTCTTTACAATTGTCTATTTACAATTCTTTCTTTACAATTGTTTCTTTACGATTGTTTCTTTACAATTGTTTCTTTACAATTGTCTCTTTACAATTGTTTCTTTACAATTGTTTCTTTACAATTGTTCCTTTACAATTGTTTCTTTACAGTTTTTTCTTTACAATTCTTTCTTGACAATTGTCTCTTTACAATTGTCTTTTTACAATTGTTTCCTTGTTTCTTTACAATTATTTCTTTACAATTGTTCCTTTACAATTGTTTCTTTACAATTGTTTCTTTACAATTGTCTTTTTACAATTGTCTCTTTACAATTGTTTCCTTGTTTCTTTACAATTGTTTCTTTACAATTGTCTCTTTACAATTGTTTCTTTACAATTGTCTATTTACAATTGTTTCTTTACAATTTTTTCTTTACAATTGTTTCTTGACAATTAAAAAATAAGTAAAGTGGTCGACCATAGACGAGGGCGAATAAAAGGCTCATTTTTAATTGGTATCTACACCAAGATGTAGGGGAGGGTGCCACTCTTTTTCTATGATTACTCCACTTACCCTTGATCCTCACCTTATAATTCTTAATGTTTAGCAAGGGGAAATCAAGTATTTTTAGTCTTTAGTATGAACCAATTAAAGATTGAACGCTGATATCCTGGCCCATAAGTGAACACATTAAACATTATGCAAAATGGGCCGGTCTAAAAACGATGTATCACATTTTATTGATTTCAAAACAAAAGCAAAAACATGAATGCATCTGTTGGGGTTTGGGGTAGAGGTAGAGGTAAGGGTAAGGGTTAGGGTAGGGGTAGGGTAGGGGTAATGGTAGGGTGGCCAAACTTTCACTTTTTTGTTTTAAATCCCATAAATTAAAATTTCGGAAAACTCGATAATTTAAAATGAAACTTCGTTTTCATTTTGATTGTAAAAATAATTTTATTATCAAAATAATTTTATTATGAAAAGGAAAAATTGCAAACAAATCATTCGTTTGCATATTGTATGTTTTTAAGTAACAAAATATTATATTTCGAAATTTTGGAGTGTGAAAATAAAATTTGATTTTCACATCCGTTGAAAACAGTGACCTGAGGAGGTCGAGCAGATTCGTAGGTTTGACCAAAATATGTCTGCAAAAATGTGCAGCCTCACAAAATGTGTATACCTAATATATATATATATATATATATATATATATATATATATATATATATATATATATATATATATATATATATATATATATAAAATTGAAATAAAAGCCAAATTAGCAATACAAGATTAATTTATTTTATTTTTTTTTCTTACATTAATCCTATCGATTACGGAATAAAATTCCTTCTTCAGGGGTGACCAGTATTGAGTCATTTTTTTTTTTTTTTTCTTTTTCATCAAAAAACAAGAATAAAGAAACTTATTTCTTTGTTAATTTGACAAACGTCTTAGATGGTACGACGTAATCGCCTTGATGTTATGAAATGGCGGTAGGATTCAAACCGGTGACGAACGAGAGATGCGTTGGCACGCTGTCGAGTAATGTGTGTGTTTTTCGTTCAAGTTTTAAGTATTGCATGGAAAGTTTATAAAATTGAAATAAAAGCCAAATTAGCAATACAAGATTAATTTATTTTATTTTTTTTTCTTACATTAATCCTATCGATTACGGAATAAAATTCCTTCTTCAGGGGTGACCAGTATTGAGTCATTTTTTTTTTTTTTTTCTTTTTCATCAAAAAACAAGAATAAAGAAACTTATTTCTTTGTTAATTTGACAAACGTCTTAGATGGTACGACGTAATCGCCTTGATGTTATGAAATGGCGGTAGGATTCAAACCGGTGACGAACGAGAGATGCGTTGGCACGCTGTCGAGTAATGTGTGTGTTTTTCGTTCAAGTTTTAAGTATTGCATGGAAAGTTTATAAAATTGAAATAAAAGCCAAATTAGCAATACAAGATTAATTTATTTTATTTTTTTTTTCTTACATTAATCCTATCGATTACGGAATAAAATTCCTTCTTCAGGGGTGACCAGTATTGAGTCATTTTTTTTTTTTTTTTCTTTTTCATCAAAAAACAAGAATAAAGAAACTTATTTCTTTGTTAATTTGACAAACGTCTTAGATGGTACGACGTAATCGCCTTGATGTTATGAAATGGCGGTAGGATTCAAACCGGTGACGAACGAGAGATGCGTTGGCACGCTGTCGAGTAATGTGTGTGTTTTTCGTTCAAGTTTTAAGTATTGCATGGAAAGTTTATAAAATTGAAATAAAAGCCAAATTAGCAATACAAGATTAATTTATTTTATTTTTTTTTCTTACATTAATCCTATCGATTACGGAATAAAATTCCTTCTTCAGGGGTGACCAGTATTGAGTCATTTTTTTTTTTTTTTTCTTTTTCATCAAAAAACAAGAATAAAGAAACTTATTTCTTTGTTAATTTGACAAACGTCTTAGATGGTACGACGTAATCGCCTTGATGTTATGAAATGGCGGTAGGATTCAAACCGGTGACGAACGAGAGATGCGTTGGCACGCTGTCGAGTAATGTGTGTGTTTTTCGTTCAAGTTTTAAGTATTGCATGGAAAGTTTATAAAATTGAAATAAAAGCCAAATTAGCAATACAAGATTAATTTATTTTATTTTTTTTTCTTACATTAATCCTATCGATTACGGAATAAAATTCCTTCTTCAGGGGTGACCAGTATTGAGTCATTTTTTTTTTTTTTTTCTTTTTCATCAAAAAACAAGAATAAAGAAACTTATTTCTTTGTTAATTTGACAAACGTCTTAGATGGTACGACGTAATCGCCTTGATGTTATGAAATGGCGGTAGGATTCAAACCGGTGACGAACGAGAGATGCGTTGGCACGCTGTCGAGTAATGTGTGTGTTTTTCGTTCAAGTTTTAAGTATTGCATGGAAAGTTTATAAAATTGAAATAAAAGCCAAATTAGCAATACAAGATTAATTTATTTTATTTTTTTTTCTTACATTAATCCTATCGATTACGGAATAAAATTCCTTCTTCAGGGGTGACCAGTATTGAGTCATTTTTTTTTTTTTTTCTTTTTCATCAAAAAACAAGAATAAAGAAACTTATTTCTTTGTTAATTTGACAAACGTCTTAGATGGTACGACGTAATCGCCTTGATGTTATGAAATGGCGGTAGGATTCAAACCGGTGACGAACGAGAGATGCGTTGGCACGCTGTCGAGTAATGTGTGTGTTTTTCGTTCAAGTTTTAAGTATTGCATGGAAAGTTTATAAAATTGAAATAAAAGCCAAATTAGCAATACAAGATTAATTTATTTTATTTTTTTTTCTTACATTAATCCTATCGATTACGGAATAAAATTCCTTCTTCAGGGGTGACCAGTATTGAGTCATTTTTTTTTTTTTTTCTTTTTCATCAAAAAACAAGAATAAAGAAACTTATTTCTTTGTTAATTTGACAAACGTCTTAGATGGTACGACGTAATCGCCTTGATGTTATGAAATGGCGGTAGGATTCAAACCGGTGACGAACGAGAGATGCGTTGGCACGCTGTCGAGTAATGTGTGTGTTTTTCGTTCAAGTTTTAAGTATTGCATGGAAAGTTTATAAAATTTCCATGCAATACTTAAAACTTGAACGAAAAACACACACATTACTCGACAGCGTGCCAACGCATCTCTCGTTCGTCACCGGTTTGAATCCTACCGCCATTTCATAACATCAAGGCGATTACGTCGTACCATCTAAGACGTTTGTCAAATTAACAAAGAAATAAGTTTCTTTATTCTTGTTTTTTGATGAAAAAGAAAAAAAAAAAAAATGACTCAATACTGGTCACCCCTGAAGAAGGAATTTTATTCCGTAATCGATAGGATTAATGTAAGAAAAAAAAATAAAATAAATTAATCTTGTATTGCTAATTTGGCTTTTATTTCAATTTTATAAACTTTCCATGCAATACTTAAAACTTGAACGAAAAACACACACATTATATATATATATATATATATTAATATACGTTCATTTGCTCAACAAAAATAAATAAAAATGCGTATACTTATATATATATATATATATATATATATATATATTTCATGTATCCACATAAAATTTTATAAGGAGATATAATTTTTTTTATGTATCAATTTTTAGTATTTACTTCAACAGTGCTCGATACGTAAGTAGGGCTAGGTAGTAAGCTATGAAAATATATTTATGGCAATTAAGCTACACAGAGGTTCCCGCGTTTCATCCCCGGTGGGAATCTTCAGACTAAAATGCCCATTTTAGCCTGAAGATCACTCCGGGGATGAAACGCGGGAGTCTCTTTGTAGCTTAATTGGCATAAATATATTTTCATAGCTTACTATATATATATATATATATATATATATATATATATATATATATATATATATATATATATATATATATATATATATATATATATAAATATATATATATATATATATATATATATATATATATATATATATATATATATATATTCAATACGTTCAATCGCTCAGCAGCGCTAAAGAAAAACAATAACATAAAAAAAACTTAGATTTAAGGGGCAAAATATCACACATGCACCTTGCGAGGGGCTCGTGGATCAGAGGTAAATTACTAGGCCGCTGGCATCGTGGTCGTGGTTTCGATCCCTTGTCAAAGTTCACGGATTACTTTTATGTGTGTAAAAAAATATATATGTTCTGAGACTGCATTATCCGGGGTTAGTATATTTCACTTTGATGAAAATGGCACAGCTTGAATATGGGTTGTTCGTACCAATTGAGTGCACGTCCTCAACAATCAGTCCGAGAGTGTCAGTTTGAGGTATAGTTCTGTTCAGTTCTAGGTTGTCCATCCTCCGAGGCTTTTCATTCTCTCTAAAGAGAGGTTAGTTTATTGCTAATCGCCTGAGGTGGCCCTACTGATGAATGCCGACGGGGCTGCTCAGGAATTTTTTCAGGCCAGAGTGCACTTCACCTAGTGCGCTGGTTTATCAAAACCTCACGTGACCTTGTGCCCAACTTCTTGAAGAGGAGGTAAATCGGTATAACATTATATCGGAGGATGTTTTTAACCGTTTAGTTTTTTGGACTTAAATATTCTTAATTTAATGGTTTTATTTTTATGCCACGAAAAACATTTTTTTTTTTTTCAAATGTCGTCTTTCAAGTTTTAAAATATTTCAGTTATTTTACAGACCTTAAATTTGATCATCGATGATTGGAATCGATAATTGCACCCAAGTGACCTCTGATTGATTTTGGGGAAAAATATGAAAATGGTTTCATTTAATTCAAACTGATTTGAATTTTCTAACTTTTAACATATCGATTTCTAGAATAACTAAATATCCAAAAAAGAGAAAGAGAGAGAGAGAGAGAGGGAGGAGGGGGCAGAAGGAGGAGGAGGAAGAAAGAAGCAGAAAGAGGGAGGGGGAGAAAACGGAGAGGGAGGAGTAGAGAAAGAGAGACAGTGGAGCAGAGAGAGAGAGGGAAATAGGAGCAGAGAGAGGGAGAGAGGGAGTGAAAGGCAGAGAGAAAGAAAAAAAGAGAGGGTGAGAGAGAGAGTGAGGGGCACAGAGAGAAAAGAAAGAGTTAGAAAAGGAGGAGAGAAACGCAGAGAGAGAGAGAGAGAGAGAGGGGGAGGAGCAAAGAAAAAGAAAGAGAAAGAGAGGGGACAAAAGGGGGAGAGTGAGGAAGGAGCAGAAAAAGAGAGGGGGAGAGAAGAGCGGGGAGAGAGAGGGGTAGAGAAAAAGAAAGAGAGGAGCAGAGGAAGAAGGAAATAGGATCAGAGAGATGGGAGAAGAGAGAAGGGCAGAGAAGAAGTAGGGGAAAAGAGCAGAAAGAGAAAGAGAGGCAGAGAGAGAGAGAGAGAGAGAGAGAGATAGAAGCAGAAAGAAAGAGAAGGGAGTAGAGAAAGAGAGGGGGGAAGAACAGAGAAAGAGAGTGGAGTAAAGAGAAATAGAGAGAAGGCCAGAGAGGAAGACAGGGAAGGAGAAAAAAGAAAAAGAGAGGGAAAGAAAGAGAAAAGCAGAGAGAAAGGGAGGAGAGGGGGGCACAAAGAGAAAAGAAAGAAATACTTGAAATAGGAGAATAGAGAGAAGGGAAAAGAACGAAGAGCAGGGAGGGAGTAGGGGACAGAGAGAAGAACAGAGAAAGAGAGAGAGAGAGAAAAGCAGAGAATAAAAAGAAAACGTTTTTTATCTTCCTCCCACCGCGATAAGATGTGACACAAGGTCGGAAAGTGGGATTGAAAAGCCAGCGCCCTAGAGGAAGACCACTCTGGCCTACAAAAAATGCCTGGGCAGCCCCGTCGGCATTCCGCGGTAGGGCGCCTCAGGCGATTAGCAATAAACTTACCCCTTATCAAAGGGTGAGAAAGCAAAGCCTGGGAGGGTGGACCTCCTAGAACTGCACATAACAAATTCCTAAGATCAGCGAAATCAAGGCGGCAGGTCAAGACGGTACCGGTCTATGGGGTAGCATCCATCGGAACGGATACTACACTTTGATCTTTTTATTTACCTCCCCAGGAGGTTAGGCACAAGGCCAGTTTTATCTTACTTCAACAAGGTAAGATGTGACCCAAGGTCGTGTCGAGAAAGTGGGACTTGAAAAGCCAGCGCCCAAGAAGGTGAGCACTCTGCCCATTAAAAATTGCCTTGGCAGCCCCATCGGCATTCTCCGGTAGGAGTGCCTCAGACAGTAATCAATAAACTTACTCCTCCCCAAAGAGGGGAGGCAAAGCCTGGGAGGGTGGACCTCCTAGAACTGCACAGGACAGTACCTCAGATCTAGACAATACCGGTCTACAGAGTGAGCATCCATCGGAACAGATACTACACTTTGATCTCAACCAAAAGACCGAGACAGAAAAAGAAAGAGTTGATTCAATAATTTGATAGATGGCCACGTCTCCTTTCGACATGACAGTTTTTAGTCTTGAATTGAATCTGCCATATTTGAGCCATTCTTCCGTTTCTGTCTGACATCGTCCATTGACTCAAACACGACAACAAACTTGTTTACGTCTTGCTTGATAAATAGAAATTCAGTAAGAGATTGTTCACTTGGTGAGTTAATTGCAAATCACAGCGAATTCAAACAATTATTTGAGATACTCTCATTCTTGCCTCTACAACACGTGTATTTCCTATTGTCATGGGGACAAGTGTGAAATTTGCTAAGGACTCGTTTCGTAGTTTTTCCCTTTTTGTAACTTTATGCCTAACATGCCTTTCTAACCCACCTTTAGGTTCGCCCCCGACAATCTGTAAATAAACTAAATTGTTCCACCGTTTCTCAATTATCCTTTTATTTCCAGCTCACGTGTTGTATTTCTATAACAGTCAGACATCCTAACAAGAGAGAGAGATAGGGGAGAGAGAGTGTGAGAGCGCGTCTGTGTGTGTGTATGTGTGTGCGTGTTTATTCATTGTCCTGCCGGATGGCATCGTTTCTAACCCACCTTTATGTTCGCCCCCGACAATCTGTAAATAAACTAAATGTTAGTATTGTTCCACCGTTTCTCAATTATCCTTTTATTTCCAGCTCACGTGTTGTATTTCTATAACAGTCAGACATCCTAACAAGAGAGAGAGATAGGGGAGAGAGAGTGTGAGAGCGCGTCTGTGTGTGTGTATGTGTGTGTGCGTGTTTATTCATTGTCCTGCCGGGTGGCATCGTCTCCTTTCGATGTGACATTTTTTTTTTAGTCCCGAATTAAATCTGCCACATTTGATTCGTCTTCCGTTTCTGTTTGACATTATCCATTGCCTCATACATGTATTACATATTTTTCTAACCTCCTTTTTACGTTCGTCCCCGACAATCTGTAAATAAACTAAATGTAGTTCATTATCTTTGAAACTCCCTCCCTGCTCCCTGTTTCCCCGACTGTACCGACAAAACCTAATGTGAACAAGCATCTTGCTGCACAGTAACCAATTAAGGATGACCCCCTAAAACTTTCACCCTAATTCTCAGTAGCCCCTTATGTCTACAGTGGCAACTTTCCTTGTTTGGGGTGAACTATGTTAAAAAAAATCCTTTTGGACCAAAATTCTCTTTCCTTTCTATGACGTTACTTTTCTTTGCTGTATCCCCACTTCCGTCCTCACAATTTTGATTACAAACACTATTGATATCTTGCCTATTATAGTTTATATTCTTAAGCCTTATATATTAACCACGAATATATGTACCAAACTTTTCTTTTTATTCTTCACAATATTATCGAGCAAGCATCAAACTATGTGATTAAAACTAAAATATTAGAAAAAAAGTTCTTCTTTGAAATAGTGTTTGCATTTGAAAATCAATTTTAATTAAGTTGGCAATGATTTTTTCACATTTTATTTTACAATTTTTGTTTGAAAATAAAATCGATTTCATGAATTTTTTCGCGGTTGATCAAAGAGACAAAATTCTAGGACTCTCATCGATTCTTTCAACATGGCCATACCATCGAAGTCTACTCTTCTGCACACATCTCCCTATACTGTCCAGATTTAATCTTACTCTGAGCTCATCAGAATTGAGCCTGTCTTTAAGACTCACATTACATATCCATCGTATCATTCTCACATCATTTCTCTCCCTAATCCTAACCCTAACACATTCCTGATAGAGTATTGTTTATAAACATGCTGGCAAATTAAATGCATGTACATCTAAGGTAATGGCTAAATCCTTAGAAAATGACCCAATAACCCTAACCCTAAACCCATACCATCAACGTCTACTCTTCTGCACACATCTCCTTATATTGTCCAGATGTAATCTTACTATAAGCCTTAGAGTCTAAGGTCATCAGAACTGAGCCTGTCTTTAAGACTCACATTACACATCCATCTTATCATTCTCATATCATTTCTCTCCATGCAACGCATGTCCTCAACTCTCACTGGGCAGGTTTCACTTCCATGCATCATCACACTGCGTACATATGTTTATAAACATGCGGCTAAATTAAATGCATGCACATCTAAAGCAATGACTAAATCCTTAGAAAATGACCTCCTAACCCTAACCCCTCTCTGTAGTTGAATGGGGCCCAAAACAGATGGCCACATTTAAAACTCCTTTCATTTAAGAATTATAAGAAACCTTTCCAACCACCAATTGCCATGGCCAATAACACCCTTCACGAAAGTCCGACTTTCAAATTCCTTAGCCTAACATTCTGAGCCAACATGAATTTGAATAAATATGTAGAAGATAATACCAAGCCTGCTACAAAAAAAGGTGGGCTCCCTTTACCAGGCTAGAAAACTTCTCACACCTGCCAGTATCCTATATCTCTACAAAACTACCATTCGCCCATGCATGGAGCATTGTTGCCACATCTGGGCTGGTGCATCAACCACTAGTCTCTCCCCCTTCGACAAGGTCCCAAAAAGAATCTTCAACGTAATAGGTCCCGCACTGTCTGCCAAGCTTCACCCCCTGTCCCATCGCCGCAGTCTTGCATCTTGGTGCTTGTTTTACAAATACTCCCATGGAATGCGCTCCGCTGAGCTGACTACACTTGTAATCCCTCAACGTAAATACTCTCGAATGAGCCGACAATCAGAAAAATTCAACCCCTTTCACTGTAGAGGTCCCCATAACCTTTCTACTTTAATAGCTTTTTTTCTCAGACCACTTGTTTTTGGAATTCCTTTTCTTGCTCTCTGTTTCCCTGACAGTACAAGCATGCAGAAATTTAAATGTAATGTAAACAACTTAAGATGCTCTCCTATAAACTGGCCCCTAATCATAGTAGCCCCTTACGTCTCAGTGGTAATACGCCTTGTTTGGAGTGAATAAAAAATGTTATTATTTACTCAAATCCAATCATATTTGCATAACCCTTACCCTAACCCTAACCCTGATCTAACCCTAAGTCAAATCTAATCATATTTGCATAAAAGATCGTTTCTCTTATATTTCGACCTCCACATAACGTCACACAGAGAGGTGTCCTAATTCCACGATGCGTTCCACAGTGGCGTTTATTCTCAATTTGGTACAACCTAACCTTAACCCTGACCTTAAATTCTGAACCTGCTATATTGTAGCCTGATCATCATTCTAGTGGTCGCACTACGGTAAAAACAACACAAGACAATTTCTAAGTATAACTTAGTTCTGCTCGGTGGTGATGTGTGTGATACCGTCATGGCTAAAGACCCCAAATGTAGTCTCTTGATTGTTGTCCGGTCGTGTTTGAACCCAGTTTACTCCTGGACTCTCTCGGCGATCTCCCCACAACCAAACGCTGACTGACCCCCTCATCTCATAAATATATCTACTTTCGACCGGAAATCCTAGATGTCTGAGCTTTCTCTCAGTCACTCTCAGCTGGTAATCCGGATTTTTTTTCTGGCCACACATGCATTAACAACCAACTTTTAGGGCGCCATCCCGTCTAGGAGGTTCAATAGACTCACCAGCCTCCCTATTGCCGTCCACATATCCTACTTCCTCATATCTTATCTTACTCCTTCATCATTTCTTGGCGGTCCTGGCTGCGTGTGTTTGCAAGGGAGGGGTAGTCCATAGTATCAAAATATAATAAAGCACTCCAATGATTCTCCTATTTCTAATTTACCATTTCAATTTATAATACATTTAATGAATTAACCACAAAACACACCTGTTTCCTCTGATCGGCGCTCGACATTCACGTGTCTCGTAAGAGATCTTGCCTGATAGTGGGCAATAACGCGCTGCAATCAAAAATCACTTCGGCAACCACAAAAGATACTGTAACATTACGCCTTATCGTGTCCTTTTCGTTGTAAGCCAGGGTGTTGACAAATTCACGCACTGTGAAACTCAGTCTGCTCTTCGGCTGTTGATAAAGACCACATGGACACGTGTTGTTTGGTTATAAAGGTTTTATTTAAAACAGAACAGAAAACTTTGTACGCGTGAGAGAGAGAAGAGAGAGAGAAAGAGATAGAAGGAGAGAGAGAAGGAGAGATAGAGCGAAAGAGATAGATAGAAAGATAGAGAGAGAGAAAGATAGAGAAAGAGAGAGAAAGGGAGAGAGTTAGAGACAAAGTGAGAGAAAGAATGATAAATAGAGAGAGAAAGAGAGAGAGAAAGAGAGAGAGAAAGAGAGAAAGAGAAAGAGAGAGGGAGAAAGAGAGAGAGAGGGAGAGAAAGAGAGAGAAAGAGAGAGAGAGAGAGAAAGGGAGAAAGAGAAATAGAGAAAGAGATAGAGAGAAGGAGAGAGAGAGAGAGAGAAAGGGAGAAATGGTCTCGAGTAATCCGTCATTGTATTCCGTAAAGATTTCCGAATCCGACAAGACGTGTCTGAAGAAGGTTCCGAGGTTACATCGGCCGAAACGTTGTGAAAGCCGAATAATCCGAATAATACAAATTATTCATCTTCATCATCTAAAAAAAAAAAAAATCGAGAAAACTAATTTTTTTCTTCTTCTTTTGGGTTTCTTAATAAATGCCGTAATCCGTGAGTCATTCTTTCTTTTCAGACAATGAAGGACATTTTGACAACAAAAACACCCACGTCAGACTACTTAGGGGCCGGGGCGATGGGGCGAGGGGCGAGGGGCCATTCATAATTCCCAGTTTCCGCCCCGTCATGAAACGACTTATACAAAACCCAGATGTGTCATAATTAAACAAGGAGGGTTTGCGGTATTTTTATTCTATTTTTTTAATAATTCCAGTTTGAATGACAAATTTGCAAGTCTGCCTGTGAATGACTACATATGTAGAGTGGTTACGGCGCTCGACTGCTGGAAAAGCGATCGTATTTCGAATCATGGTTGGAAACACCCGCCCGTTTCTAACCACACTGAGAAGTCGTGATACGGCGAAACATCTATCTCGTCAGTGTGCCTATAACAAGCGACATTTGAAACTGGAACTCCAGAGGTTGCATAAACGAAACCATTTTTTTTATTTATATTCGTTACGATATTGATAACCGAAAGTACTCAATATATATATATATATATATATATATATATATATATATTTTAGCCTGACGATTCCCCCCCGGGGATGAAACACGGGAGCCTCTGTGTAGCTTGATTGCCATATATATTTTCATTGCTTACTACCTAGCTCTACTTACGTATCGAGCACTGTTGAAGTAAATACTGAAAACTGACACATAAAAAATTATATCTCCTTATAAAATTGTATGTGGATACATGAAGTACTAATATTATATATATATATATATATCCACATAAAATCCACATAAAATTTTATAAGGAGATATAATTTTTATGTATCAATTTTCAGTATTTACTTTTACAGTGCTCGATACGTAAGTAGAGCTAGGTAGTAAGCTATGAAAATATATTTATGGCAATTAAGCTACACAGAGGCTCCCGCGTTTCATCCCCGATTGGTTAACCAGCAAGCCGTGTATATAAAAAGACCCGGCAAAACTAACTCCATGCATTTTAGCCTGAAGATTCCCACGGAGATTAAACGCGGGACCCTTTGTGTAGCTTAATTTCCATAAATATATTTTCATAGCTTACTATATATATATATATATATATATATATATATATATATATATATATATATATATATATATATATATATAATAAATATCTCTAACTGATGCTTCAAAATATTTTGTCTACACAGGCTAGGTCGAGAATTATTAATAACTAACGCCTCAATAATATTGAGATGGTAGTTCGACCTGGCACTGTGTAAAACAGAAAACCACCCATCGGAATACTTGTCAGAACAACTATTTGTACTAACCAGGTTATTATTTATATATATATATATATATATATATATATATATATATATATATATATATATATATATATATATATATATATATATATATATATATATTGAAAGGAACAACACAGGTAAGGAGAAACTATATTTACTAACTTTAGAAAAACAAATCTGGAGGCAAAACTAAATCAAATATTTGTAAACTTTTTAATTAAAAAATAATTATTAAATAGGGATGTGGTGTTTGATCAACACTGCTGGGATGCCATGATAAAGAAATACTGTTTTGTTTTTAAAATCCCGAAACAATTTTCTATGGTAAACAACTGACGATCCCTTATATATAAAAAAAAACATATATAAAAATATATTTTAATTAGAGTAAATTCTTGGAAGTTAACTAATATAGTGATTGCAGTAGATTGATTGACTTACTAGACCAAAATCTTTCAACGAGAAATTTTTTTTTCCAGTTTTGAAGGTTAAAAAACTTCCGAGACTATATATATATATATATATATATATATATATATATATACATTTAATTATCTATGGACACGTGTTTATGACTGTGGCTGAGCCTAGCGAGATTCGAAACCAGGATCCTAGAGTCTGACGTCTTAAGTTCTAACACTGACCAAACTCGCGTAAATGTACATACATATTAGCTAGTCTTGTCAGCTCGCTATCGCTTCGCAAAGTTCGTTACCTGCAATACTCGAAGCCACAATTTTAAATGATAAACATTTAATTCATAAGTTTGGTGTAAACACGAGATGAAAACTTTTACGTTTATTCATCGAAATAGATAAACTTTTACTTTTTTGTAATTTTGATAAAAATTTATTTATCTTTTGAAGTGAAAAGATTTTCTTTAGCAACGTGTTGGGGAAAAAACAAAACATTTGGAATATGAACAAAACGAAAAATACATCCAATATCCTCTACCCGGATGTACCCTGGAGGGGGGGGGGGCGAAGCAGTAGTCGGAAAAGCGAATTGCTCCTCCAGCGACCCACCCAACAGGGTCTGGTAAAAAAAAAATTGAGTCTCTGGATGGAACAAAGTTGTACAACTGACGCCGTCTTGTTGAGGGGTTGACTCGTGACTCTGAAATAACTCCTTAGTGTTAAAGTTCCTCCCGCATCGTAACAGTCTGTCCAATGGCGGCGGCACACCGCCAAGATCAAAGTGTAGTATCTGTTCCGATGGATACTGCACGCCTGTCCTGTGCAGTTCTAGGAGGTCCACCCTCCCAGGCTTTGCCTCCCCTCTTTGGAGAGGAGTAAGTTTATTGCTTACTGTCTGAGGCGCCCCTACCGGGGAATGCCGACGGGGCTGCCCAGGCAATTTTTAAATGGCCAGAGTGCTCACCTCTCGAGCGCTGGCTTTTCAACCCCCACTTTCTCGACCCGATCTTGGGTCACATCTTACTTGTGGGAGTAAGATAAAACTGGCCTTGTGCCTAACTCCTGGGGAGAAGTAAATAAAACCGCCACCGTTCGCGCCGAGATCACAAATCGGACTGATCAGCTCAGACAGCTGAGAGACGGCAGAACCTAGATATTGGTTTTTGCGCTACCTCTCTTCCCTCAACTAAGAATGGCCTCGTCCAACCCTGCTTCGTTGGGTATCATATCCCCCCTCCCGAAGGCCTAACCCACTCAATAGGCACAACCGCCTATATCATTTATCTTTTAAATAGGGCCGTAATAAATTCAAAGGAAAGAAGAAATCAATTCGCCTGAACGATGGTGTGTGTGTTGGGGAGAGGGGTTCTTTACTTTTTAACTTACAATTTAGCATTTGAAAAAAAAAAAGAAATAATAAAATAAAACACTTAACAAAATAAAATATTTAAAATAAATACAAAACTATATAAAAAAAATAAATAAATAAAATAAACACTCAATAAATTCCACCCAACAAAAAATTAACTCTGATACCGGTACTTTCTTCAAAAGGGACACTTCAGCAAGACACCGGCTACCGGTGATTCCAAGAGCCATTTCTCCCTATGTTTACATTTCGAAACGCTGAAGAGTTTTTTATGGGCGATAGACGTTTTTTTTTTTTTAATTTTAAAAGTCAGTCCATCTGGATGAAACCTCGGTACGACTCTGAAATATGTAATGTATAGTTTTTAAAATAAATTATATATATATATATATATATATATATATATATATATATATGCAAACATTGTTAAAAATAACAGAATTCGTCTGTTTAATTATACCTTCTTTTATTTTTTCACTTTTTCTGATGGTCTTTTTTGTATTAAAATATAAAAAAATAATAATCAATGTTCCATAGGTTTCACGAACGTTTTCGATTCTTCGTCGAATCATCCTCAGGTGTCAAAAGCAAATGAACAAAAAAAGCTGGAGAAAGAAGAGAATTTTTAAAAGACGGTGGAGAAACGCGCATAGAACGTTTTTCGCATTGTTCCAGGAATTCGTTGGCGATTTTAAATTCAGCGACGCTGGATGGCATCACAGAAAAAATCGCATTACGTTAAGCATTTTAAAATCTTACCACTGGTTTCATGTGTGATGTTGTTAATTTTAGCTTGTTGTGTTTTTATGTGGATAGTTTCGAGTATTTTTGGCAATGTTCAAGTACGACTAACTGTACAAGCAGCTTCTGCGGCGCTGCTACGGTGTTACGCCGTCATCCGTACCCGATAATAAACTTCGTAACTTAACAACTTCCGGTATTCTTTAGTTTAATTTTCTCTAGTTTCTGGTAGACAATTTTCTGGTAGTCAATTTTCTGGTTTTATTTCTTTTATATTTTTTGCTAATGAATGATATCGTGCAAGACGTTATAACCGCAGATGAATGTCGGTTGCTCACTATCTCCTTGCAAGTTTTACTAATGGACACAAATGGAGAAAAGAAAACGTTGGAATGGTTGGCAGGGCATGGTCTAATTGCCAATAGTAGAATGTGTTCCAACTGCTCGACTACAAGAATGAGGCTACAGTGCAGAAATGTTCGAACATGTAAGAATGGTTACTGTTGGAAGTGTCCAACATGTAAAAAATCTATGTCGATTCGAGTTCAGTAACTGTGATTATTTATTTTTGTCAAATAAATTATTTAAAATAAAATCTTAACAGTTATTATTTATTTTTGTCTAATAAATTCAGTACAAAACTAACCAAAACAGGAAGTTTTTATTATCGGAACCAATTTCGAACGGACACCGTTTCCGGTTGGAAACAACGTCGCTTACAGTTAGTCGTACTTGAACAGTGCCGTATTTTTTATTTTTTTTAATTGGTTTCGGAATGTATAATTTTTAGTGTTATTAACTGGAATTTGTCTTAAATCAGAGGGTGTGGCAGAACCTACACTTGTTATTGTTGTTGAGACCACTCATCTTTTTGAAGGCGTTGGTCATCAAACCTTGATCTTTTGGGTGTTTGTATGTGTTTGTACGTGTGTGTGTGTGATGTCTGTAATTTGACCAATGCATTTATCCATGCGATCCAATGAATTTCAAAAAGATCAAAGTGTAGTATCTGTTCCGATGGCTACTTTGTCCTGTGCAGTTCTAGGAGGTCCACCCTCCCAGGCTTTGCCTTCTCGTCCTTTGAGAAGGGGTTAGGGTGCTTGTATAATAAAAAGCCGAAAAAAAGTTTTTTTTTTTTTTTCTTTTAGTGTTGGAGAGGTAAATAAGGGTCAGGTAACTCTTACCACGAATTTTAAGCAAGATTTTTCAGTAATCAAAACTGATGGCTTTAATTGGCGTTGCACATGTGGCTACGTCGATTAGACATAAAAGGGTTAGGTTTAGGGTTAGAAAAATATTGTTCGAAAGCTAGAGCTGTTGTGAAGAGTTACCTGCCCCTTATTTACCTCTCCAACACTAAAAGACAAAAAAAACTTTTTTCGGCTTTTTATTATACAAGCAACGGGGTTAGTTTATTGCTAATCGCCTGAGGCGCCCCTACCGGGGAATGCCGACAGAGCTTCCCGGGCATTTTTTGTCGGTCAGAGCGCTCTTCATTCTGTAGGGCGCTGGCTTTTCAAATCCCACTTTCCCGACCTTGTGGCACATCTTACCGCTGTGGGAGAAAGATTCTCTGAATTTTCTTCACCCAAAAAAGGAAAATCGGGGTATATGTTACGACGCTCAGCAGAGGCGCGAACGGGGTCCAAAAAAAGAACGAGAAAGGGTTTAAAAACATAAATTTGCAACAAGTGAAGTTGACCTACGACGAGAATAGATATTTTCCTACTTACCTATGTAATTTGTTTTTATTTTTACGTATTATAAATGGGTTTTCATTAGATGTAAAAAAAAAAATTTCTTGTTTTTTTCCCCACCGTTTTCACAAAAATCAATATGGTCGCTCCTAGTGCATTCGTTAGTAATCCCCCCCCCCAAATCGGCCATTTTTTTCCCCCAAGTTGGTGACAAAACTATTGATTTCTAATAAATAGCACTTCAAACGGGTTTAAAATACAAACAAATAGCACATGCAAGTTTGAAACTAACTTTTACAGCTTACAGTTACTTTTATTTGTTGTAAATTTGTTTTTTTAGCGTTTTTACTCTGCTGAGTCTCGTAAAAGATGCCCGAAAATCGTTTTTTTTTCATTTTGGATTCTCAATACCTCTATCCCCACTTCTTACCCCCCCCCCCACCAACCAACCGCACCCTGACTGAATTCCACATGAAAATTTTTTTTTTAAACACGCTGCATAATAGACGCGCCGAGTAACTCGTCTTAATCTCTGTCCGTCCGCCCCATTAAACCGAGACTCGTTAGATTAACCAACAATTAATGCCGGTCTCATTAAATGGCGATCATTCCAACAACAACAACAAAAATAAATAATTCTTGCATTTCTTTTATTTATTTATTTTTTTAAATTTACTTTTGTCCGTTTTTTGTTAATTTAGGGAGTTTGTTTGTTAATTTATTTTTAATTTAATCTCTTTTTGTTGTTTTTTTTTCTTTTTTAGGTGCTTTTGTATTATCGGTTGGTCAAGTTGTTTTGTTTTACGGCATATCAACCCTTTTCGGGTTATTCAATGCCAAATCCGGTCATTTTAGTAAAAGTTGTTATGCTTCAAGTTCTTTAAATATTTATTTATGGTGTTTGGTCAAGTTGTTTTGCTTTACGGCATATCAACCCTTTTCGGGTTATTTAATGCCAAATCCGTTCATTTTGGCAACAGCTTTTATGCTTATATCTTCAAGTATGTATTCAAGGTGTTTGGTTTGATTGTTTTGTAAAGGAAAATTGCTGTTTTTGTTTTTGTAGAAAATGATTGAGTTTTGCAAACGGGGGGAAAAGGGAGAAAAAATAGATAAAAAATAAAAATAACATCAATGTTTGGTTTCGTTTACGGCATAACAGCCATCTGGGGGTTATTTAATGCCGACTAATGTTGTCAAATGAGGTCTCAAGGTATGTCAATTTATTTTACAGGGTGATTCATAAGTCACTTAGCTATTCAAAATGATTACCATATGAAGCACAAACATACTATGAACTTTTGATAATTGTTATCTTACTCTCTAATTACTGCTATTTGTTATTTTAAATTTGTTCGTTTATATATTTGTTTCTATATATATATTTATTTTTATTTATCCAAATTTGTGTAAATCATCATATGTGCTTTTTTTTCAGGCAGTATATCATTTACAATTGAAGAGCGAATTTTTATTGTTATTCATATGGCCAAATTTGATGAATCTCCAACACTTGTTGAAAGGCAATGACGACCTCAAATCAAAAATCACTGCCGAGTTTGTTAAAATTAATCAATCAAATATGCTACAAAGAGTCGTAAATTCCTTGCAAAAACGAATGGAGCTATGCATGCAGAACGAAGGTGGACATTTTGAAAATTTGCTGTAATTTTAAACTCCCATAAATGAATTTGTTGAATAAACTTTCTGTTTTGTATTACCGTATTTTTTAACTTTAGAATTTCAAAAATAAATAGCTAAATGACTTATGAATCACCCTGTATATTGTGGGGGGGGGGGGAATTGGGATTACATTTTTTTCAACAGTCTAACTTCTTTAATAAAGTCTAAGATGTTGGTCAGATTTGTGTCTTTAAACAAGTCCTTTAGATTTTTCGAGTTGTAGTATTTCCTTCGGCTTTGTTGAAGATCCTGACAGTCTATTGATATATGTTTCACTGTAAAAGATTCTTGACATAATATACACATTGGGGACTCTTCGCATTTCAATAAATGTTTGTAAGTAATATATGTATGTTTTATAAGGAGTCTGGCTACTATAACCTCTTCTCTTCTTGCCTTTCTGCAGCCTAAGGGCCACTCAGCAATAGTTGACCAAATCTTGTGTAATTTATTACTTTGGCATTCATCCCAAGAATCGGGGACAGATGAAATTTTTATCTCTAATTTAGAAGAGCCGTTGAAAGGGGAGATAATTCAAAGTGTTTTCTCAATTCGAATTTCTACGATCAAATAAAACTTCATAGGATACATTTATTGATTGTAAATAATAATTTTGGTACTTATGCAGTTTACAGACCGGGCTGAAATAATAACGTTATGATTTAGAAACGCATTCTTAACATATGAAGGGGGGAGTGATTAACTATTCTGTACTTTCACTTACAGATGTAGGTCTCCGCACCTGAAATTAGTCTGTGCGCTTGTAAGAAGTCAATTAATTTAGCCTTATCTCCTTCAGGAAGCCCCTTGTTTTGATAAGCTCCGAGGACCGACTTTTACTCCGGATATAAAATGGAACATTTATATCTAATCTGTTGTTGAGGCTGTATTTTAATTCCAAGTGAAAATAGCAGTTATCTCCCCTTGCAGTTTGAGATTTTCAGGTCGTTATTTAGAATTGTGTCCATTCTAATAATCTTCCGGTACTGATACAGAATCCGACCCAATCTCCCGCAGCTTCCGGTCGGGTTACGTAAGCATACGGAAAAAGCCGACCCGAAGATTGGCAGACGATTAATTCAAAACGCTGCTGCGTCGTTTTTTGTTTTTTTAAAGAAAAGTTTCAAATAAATAAATTAAAGTTTTTTAGACGCACAAAATAAAAATAAACAACTTGTCCTGCTTCGGAACTTCTGTCCCCACATAAATTTGCTCGTACTGCACTCTTTCTTGTTTCTTTTGTTTCGCTTTCTTCCGCATTCTCTCGACGTGATTAGTAGAAGCCCTCGTCATCAGGTCCACAAAATGTTCGCTGTGGTTGACCGTCAGGTGTTTATAACCCTCGTTTCCTAGCTTGCTGTACGCATTCCAACAGGCAAGAAACCCTCCTTCTCTGCGGGGTTATATTCAAAGAGCCAGAGCAGCAGCTGGAGAACCCTGCCAACGTTGTGTTTTCTACGGTTCAACATAGACTCGTCTATCTCAACCGTATGCTCTTGGCCTCTGATCTGCTGAGGATATCTTTAAAAAGTATTGTTTGCAGACCTCCCACAGAAAATCTTTCAAATCATGCAAATTTGTCCGTAACCATGTTCTTTGGCGTCAACCTGCACATGTACTCGCATTTTATGCATTTTATTTGACACATTATTTTTGATTTACTAAATTTCAAGATTTGTCGTCTGCTGACAACCAATAGCTGATTGGCTAATCACTTCGGCATCTTCTGGCTACTTACGTAACCTGCGCGGACGCCAAGTTGCCGGAAATTGGATCGGATTCTGTATCAGTACTAATCTTCCTTGTCGGAATAATTATTTTCAGAAAGAAAATGAAGCGAATTGCACTTTTTTATTGTAAAGAACATGCTGCAAGGATAAAAATGAAAGAAATGGCTTGTCAGCTACTTGTTATTTAGGTCTAACATGGAAAATCCGACTGACTTAATTTTATATATTAGACTAGCAAAATACCTGTCCTAGGACGGGTAGGTACACCTAGTTAATAATAAAATGAATTCACTGAACAAAAGAATTTTGCACCACTTTTATGTCCCGTTACGAAGATTAAAACAAAGATATAGTACTGCCAAAGCTTATGTCTAGAATCCTTATTCGAATTTTGATCAAAATCCATTACATGATTTAAAATTCGGGAATCTTGCTTAATTTGTGGCTAAAAAGCGACGACCCTAGCTGGAACCAAAAGAGAAATCTGATGTCCATTATAGAAACCATAAAAACGTCACATGGACAAAATACATGAAACGAAAGAACAATAGTCAGCACCTTACAAAGTATTTTTTATTTATTTGTTTTATAGAAATCGCTCCAGACAAGGCATGAAGCCACTTAATGTAAAGAGCTAAAAAGATCAAATATAATTATCACAAAGACATAAGATGCCTATTGACCTTAGTCTTAGAAAAGACCAAGGTTATAGGTAGGAGGAAAACAGTCAGCAGGAAGAGAGTTAGTTATTCAAGACTGTAGTCCTTGGAAAGAAGCTACTGGAATAGGAAGCTGTATTACAATGAAAAATTGATGGAGACCACTAGACCAACGAGTCAAACGAGCTGGAACAAAAGAAGCAGGGAATAGATCACGTAATTCTAAAGAACACATGCCATAATAGTATTTATAGAAAAGACTGAGACTAGCAACATCACGTCTGTGAGAGAGAGGGTGCAGAGAAAAAAGGTTGGTGCCAATCAAATTACAGATACGTTTCTGTACCTTATCAAGAACCCTCAAATGGAACAGAGATTGACCAGCCCAAATACGACAACAGGGATCATATAATTCTGAAGAACACATGCTATAATAGTAGTATTGGAAAATCCAGCGTGGAGGGGTGCCGCCATACCAGTGTTATCAGGCGAGAATAAGGCGCCGAAACTGGCTGGTCCGGTATCCGTTTGATGATGCCATTGGCCTAGATTGAAGGGTAGAGCTGCTGGCTATGAAGCACTACAGTTTTCGATACTTCTAATGACTATGGATCTAATTTAATGCAAATCTGAAATATTTTAATTTTCAAATAGAAGGTTGCGCCCATATTATACCCCCTAAAACCCTTTTTAAATGCTCCAAAGAAACTGAAATTTTAGAAATATTTATTTATTAATGTCGAACATTTATTGTAAAAAATTCCATCAACATCGGTGGTGGTGGTGGTGGTGGTGGTGTTGGGGTGGTGGTGATGATTATAGCGATGATGATAATGATGATGATGGTGTGGTGGTGATGATTATAGTGATGATGATGATGGTGGGGTGGTGGTGATGTTTATAGTGATGATGATGATGATGATGGTGGTGTGGTGTGATGGTGGTGAGGATAATGGTGGTGGTGTGGTGGTGATGATTATAGTGATGATGATGGTGGTGATGGTTGTGTGATTGTGATGATGATGTTGGTGGTGTGGTGGTGGTGATGATTATAGTGATGATGATGATGATGATGATTGTGGTGGTGGTGGTGGTGGTGGTGGTGGTGATGATGATGATGATGATGATGATGATGATGATGGAAGAAGTCATAATAATTCAAAATAATTGGGATTTCTAAATATAAGACAATAATTTCTTTTTTCTTTTTTTAATATCTTTTCCTTCTCGCGTTGGTAATTTATTAGCAAGAAAGAGTTCAACCTCTAAATCTATCACAAAATTAGATTATTTTTTTTCTAATAGGGTAATATATATTTTTGGAACTAATTGCCTCATCAGGTGAAAAATAGATCTAATGTCGGACATTTTAAGAGTCAAATAGATTAAATCAGAAACGGTGAATAAATGAAATCACAGTTAAAAATACAAATATTCGATTTTCGATTTTTACGGGTTCTTTTTTTTTTACTATTTGGCCACCATTTATTTATAACTAGCTATCCCGACGCGGAGTTGCCCGTGAATCTTTTTACTTTTATTAATAATTTACGTTTCTTTTTTTTTGTTTATGCGTTAATCCCAAACTATGGCATGATCCGTAATGATGTATTATTGTCTCTATTTGACACGATCATAGGTTTTCTCCAGGTGAAGGCGGGTTTTATGGTGATCTTTGTGCAGGGTGTCTGCCTATTTCATCATCGGCTTCATCATCATCATCATCATCAACCGGTTTATTTGTTGAATCAGGCCACAATTAATCCTCTGATGAGGGTGGGGCCTGATTGTCTAGTCTCGAAATCTAAGTCTTCCTCTCCACTCCTGTCTTTGGCAAGGTTTGATGGAATCCATACCCATGGCCTTCCTATCACGTTTGACTACGTCTTCCCAAGTCAACTTGGGTCTGCCAGTGGTGATGTTCTCTGCTGGCACATTCAACTTTCGGACTTTAGCAATCCAGCCATCGCTACGCTCAATGTGACCCAACCAACGCAGTCTGTTCTTCCGCATGATGTCCGTAAGGCTTTTCAAGTCGACCTGTGAGAGCAGGGATTCAAAAGAAACGTACTGTTCAGGCCTCACCAAACAGATCCATCTGACCATTGCCCTGTCATTACGGTGCAGCTTCTTTAGTATGCCAGCAGAGACAGCCCAAGTTTCTGAGCCATACAACAGCACACTTCTGACACATGAGGAGTATACACGCCCTCTCGTAGTTGTTGGCAGGTGTTTGTTTGTCAGGATTGGTAGCAGCTCTCTAAATTTTTTCCTCTTGGTAACTTCCCGGCAACTTCTAATGCAAAGACAAGTTTCACGACAGTGTGGTGGTTGGTCCTCAGTGCATGTCCGAACAACTTGAGCCGCTATTCCTTCATCCTGCCCTCAATCAAGATGCTTAAGTTCTTCTTTGGTCCAGCCTATGAAAGTCCAAGATATCTTATTAGTAATGCTGCCCAAGTGTTCCGCATTATCTACACTCTGAGCAGTTTGGGGCCTGCCAGAACGCTGGTCACTCTCCGCTGATATGCGGCCATTTTTGAATCGGTTGAACCACTCCTTAATTTCTGTTACACCCATCGCATCTTCTCCAAACACCCGCTGAATCTAACGCGACGACGGAGATGAACACTATTCTAAAAGAAGTCTTACAGAGGTGTTTCCGGCAGTGGATGGATCGGTGGGCTAAATGTGTGCATTCACAAGGGGCCTTCTTTGAAGCGGATTAGGGTCCCAACCCCGTCACGTATTTGAAATATTTTTTCTGGAATAAGTTCGGATACATTTTAGACAGGCTTCGTATATAGATAATGCTGTGTGTTGAGTGGGTTTTGTCCCCATGGACCACTAAGAGGTGGAGGCACATAGATATTCAGAACATAGAGAGTAACATAGAGATTTCGGACCACTTCCATTGTTTTCCCGAGAAAATTTTATACATATCATTTAAATTTCATAAAAGTAAAATATATATAGGAAGCTTTAATGGGTTATGGCCTCATACCTTCCTTATGGGTGCACTTAAAGATTCGGGAACACTTCTATTGTAAATTTTACATAAGAATAAACTTTTAGATTTTATGTACATTCTCTAACCTTTCTTTCTATAGGGAACACACAAAACATCACACAAACGTACACACATGTACACACACCTTACATACACACAGACATAGAGTTATATATATATATATAAATATATATATATATATATATATATATATATATATAAATAAATTTCGTGTACAACAAAATCGTAGGATAAATTTAAGAGGAAACATTTTTTTAATCAATGAAACGGGCGGGTGGAAAAAAAAAAAGAAAATTGCTAAAATTTTCCTTATGGTCTTATCGTCTGACCCTCTAAGAGGAAACGTGAGAATGATAAATTAAAAACTAAGAAAATCGAATGAGATATGAGGGGAAAATTGTTTAAGTTGAATAAAACGATTGAGAAAAAACCCAAAAAAACAAGACAAAAAACAAACGTAAATCTCTCAACGTTATGATGGATTTGAATCATTAAAGATCTCCAACTGATGCTTCAAAATCTTTTGTCTACACTGGCTAGGTCGAGAATTGTTAATATATATATATATATATATATATATATATATAATGCTGTGTTTTGAAAGATAGATAAAGATAGATAGATTGATAGATAATGCTGTGTTTAAGGGGGTTCTGTCCCCATGGGCCCCTTAAAAGTGGGGGTCACATAAATATTCGGCATATAGAGGGTAATGTAGAAATTCAGGACCACTTCCATTGTCTTCCCCAGAAAATTTTATACACATGATTTAAATTTCATAAAAATAGGATATATTTGAAGTTTTAAGCCCTCATAGGCCTCCCTTGGTGGTTCACTTAGAGATTCGGGAACACTTCCATTGTCTTCCCCGGTAAATTTTACATAAGAATACACTTTTAGATTTTATGCAGATTCTCTAACCTTTTTTTTTCTATAGTGTACACACAAACATCACACAAACACATACACAGAGGTTTATATATATAATTTAATTTAATTTGTTTTTATTTATTTATTTTGTTTATTTCCTGACCCTTCCTGCCGCCCCCCTCTCCCTTCCCCCTCCCCGGGCTTCTACAAAACGTTTTTAATAAAGATGTATTGCTTGTTTGGAAGGTCAGTGGCGGGGTGGTGTCTTATGGAAAGAATGGCTTGTGACTCTGTATTGATTGATAATTCAGAATGTGTTTTCATGCAAATCGCCAATTAATAATGATAATATTCAGGAAATCTTCCCATAAATTAATAAAAACTTGACCGACTATCAAATACTAATGACTGCCCCCCCCATCACCCTTCCTCCCCATCTCTCTTAAAAATCTTTAACACTGGGGGGTGGGGGGGCGGCTAGAATTCAACTCTTTTATATAACAAGAAAAATACTCGTCCCAGGACGAGTAAATTTAATTGCCTGAACATTTGAAACTTCTTGGTCTTTCTCCCTCATCAAATCTTTCTCCGAGTTCAAACATTAGATCCATTGCTCTTTCTGCTTCTCGTAAAGTCGGTTCTCTCTATCGCTCCAAACACTTTCTCATATCTGAGGCTATTCTCTATCTCTACAAATCTACAATCAGACCATGTATGGAGTACTGTTGTCTTATTTGGACTGGTGAATCTCTGTCCTATTTGAGGGTATTTGATAAGGTGCAGAAACGTATCTGTGATTTGATTGGCCACACCCTTTCTTCTTCTCTACACTCTCTCTCTCTCACGGACGTGATGTTGCTAGTCCCAGTCTCTTTTATAAATACAATTATGACATGTGTTCTTCAGAATTGTCTCATTTATTCCCCGCTTCCTTTGTTCCAGCTCGTTTAACTTTCTCCCGCCTGATCTACTATCAGATCATGTAAGGAGTACTTTTGGCATATTTGGGCTTGTCAATCTCTGTTCCATTTGAGGGTTTTTGATAAGGTGCAGAAACGTATCTGTAACTTGATTGACCACACCCTTTCTTCTCGTCTCTCTCTCTCTCTCTCTCTCTCCCTCTCTCTCACAGTCGTGATGTTGCTAGTCTCAGTCTCTTTTATAAATACTATTTATGACATGTGCTCTTCAGAATTATGTGATCTGTTCCCTGCTTCTTTTGTTCCAGCTCGTTTGACTCAGTCTAGTGGTCTTCATCAATTCGTTGTTTTGATACCTCATTATAATACAGCTTCCTATTCCAGTAGCTTGTTTCCAAGAACTGCAGGCTTGTGGAACTCTCTTCCTGCTGATTGTTTTCCTCCTACCTATAGCCTTTTTTTTTTTTTCAAGACTAAGGCCAATAGGCATCTCCTGTCTTTGCGATAATCACATTTGTTCTCTTGTTAGCTCCTTACATCAAGTGGCTTCATGCCTTGTCTGGAGCGATTTCCATTAAAAAAAAACAGTTTTGCACAAATTTTATGTCTCCTTACAAAGATTAAATCAAGATATAATGCTACTAAACTTTATGTCTAGAATCCTTATTCCAATTTTGATCAAAATCCATTTCATGATTTTGATTCTAGAAATATTCTGAAAATTTGAGGCTAAAGTTTAAGAAATCGAAATTCAGTGAACTCTGCTTAATTGGTGTTCAATGAATATGGATCAAATTTGATGAAAATGTTGGCGTTTGTTCGTAATTGTCCGCAACCCGTGTTTCCCAACTTTTTTACTGTCCAAATTTTATTCTTTTTTAGGTGTGCGATTACCTATCAGGTCGTTAGAGAATTCTGTGTTTTGTGGGAAAAATTTTCAAATATTTTATATTTTAGGAGAGGGGATCAGTTTTCTACATAAATTTAACGTAAACTGACAAAGAGTGAAGGACTGCTCGAAATATCAGAATAAAATATAATGGCCTCAAATCTCCAACACACAAAACCAGTTTCCTACGACAGAACCACATATTCTATTGGATTAATTCTGCCTGGATTCACAATATTTTGACCACCTTCGACGCAGTTTCTACGGACTTTTAACGGTGAAGTTTTGCCTTTCCATTTTCAACCTTTCCTCGTTGAACATTATGTCACTAGACTTTTTTCTATCTGGACATTTTGTTACTAGACTTTTTTCTATCTGGATATTTTGTCACTAGACTTTTTTCTATCTGGACATTTTGTCACTAGACTTTTTTCTATCTGGACATTTTGTCACTAGACTTTTTTCTATCTGGACATTTTGTCACTAGACTTTTTTCTATCTGGACATTTTGTCACTAGACTTTTTTCTATCTGGACATTTTGTCACTAGACTTTTTTCTATCTGGATATTTTGTCACTAGGCTTTTTTCTATCTGGACATTTTATCACTAGACTTTTTTCTATCTGGATATACTTTACATTTTAACAACCTTTCTCACACACATTTTCTATTAATTTTTTTAAATTTTGAATTTTGGCTGCCAACTTATCTATCTATGTTGATAAGATTTCGATCTTTGAAAAGCCTGGATTAAGGAAGGAAAAAATAAATATAATTTTATTGAATGCAGCTTGCATTGAACACCTGAAGATGAAATAGGTTTGTAATTTTTACAATTTTTATTTCATCTATCTCTCTCTCTCTCTCTCTCTCTCTCTCTATATATATATATATATATATATATATATATATATATATATATATATATAGTAAGTTATGAAAATATATTTATGGCAATTAAGCTACACAGAGGCTCCCGTGTTTCATCCCCGGGGGAAATCTTCAGGCTAAAATGCATAGAGTTAGTTTTGCCGGGTGTTTTTATATACGCGGCTAGCTAGTTAATCAATCAGATGCTTTGTTCTCTCTCTCTCTCTCTCTCTCTCTCTCTTATATATATATATATATATATATATATATATATATATATATAGTCTCGGAAGTTTCTCAACCATTAAAACTATATCAAAAAAAACAAAAAAAACAACAACAACAAAAAACTTATAGTCCCAAGTCTTCCAGTGGAAAATCATTCATGTAAGTCAATTTATTTTTTACAGTTATTATATTAGTTTATTTCTAACACTATTTTAAGGGATCATCAGTTGTTTACCATATATATATCCGATTTTAATGAAATTTAAACCATATGTATTAGACACTAATTCAGAATGTTTCCCCAAATTTCAGTTTCTGTTAAGGAGCGAAACAGGGGCAGTAAAAACAAAGAAAGTAATATGGTGTCATGGGCATAGTGATAAAGTACCTAGTAGTGATCCTCATTGAATCCCAGGCAACGTCGGGTCACCCTACTCGTCGTTAATAATAGTCAAAATCCTGTCTGCAATTCAAGCATATTTGGTACAAATAAACTTCAGTCATAAACGCTCATAGTGTTCCTCATTCAATCCCGAGAAACGTCGGGTCTCCCTACCGTTTGTACGTGTTCGTATTGCGCGCTTACAGGTGAATAGACATTCGCCAATAAACCGCATTCTGCGAAATCCCGATAGCCGCGTTGTATATCGCGTGCTATTTTTAGAAAACATCTTTCGGAGAATTGTTTTCGAAGCTGAAAAGGAAAATTTGTTTATCGAGTCGAAAAATTGAAAAAAAATTATTTTCCTTTCAAAAAAGTTTTTTTTCTTTGTGAAGAATTCTATTTTGGTAAATCAAGATTCCATTCATTTCGGTTTTTTTTTTTTTTGTTGTTTTTTGAAAATAAATAAGAAAAACATGTCTTTTCCTGTTTATTTTTTTAGTTTATTTTCAAGCTCTGAAAAGTAATTCTACGTGAGTGGTTCTCAACCTTTGTCAGCTCCCCCCCCCTTCACCCCCCCCCCCCCTGCATCATTCACCGCCGACCCTTTGATCACATCGATATTGAACAAGGTTATAGAGTTAGAGTCGGAGCAAACCCATTGTTGATGAAGTCAGATCATCGTCGTCGTCATCATCATCATCATCATCACTGCATATCCGTAGACTTAGTTAAGATCATCATCATCATCATCATCATCATCATCATCATCATCATCATCATCATCATCATCACTGCATATCCGTAGACTTAGTTGACATCATCATCATCATCATCATCATCATCATCATCATCATCATCATCATCATAGCTACATACCCGTAAACGTAGTTGACATCATCATCATCATCATCATGATGTCATCATCAGCATCATATCATCATCATCATCATCATCATCACTGCATACCCGTAAACGTAGTTGACATCATCATCATCAGCATCATATCATCATCAGCACCACATCATCATCAGCATCACATCATCATCAGCATCACATCATCATCATATCATCATCATCATCTCCGGTTTAACGTCCGTTTTACATGCAGCCATGCTTCGGACGGCTTTAAGAAATTGACTTTCAAGCTAACCTATCTCTGCCCAGGTCTTTATTAATCCCTCTTCCCCAGTAAGGGCGCCTCAGGCAGTAAGCGATAAACTTACTCCACCCCAAAGAGGGGAGGCAAAACCTGGGAGGGTGGACCTCCTAGAACTGCACAGGACAAACTCACAGACCGGCGGAATCAAGACACGAAGGCCAAGACGCCACCGGTCTATAGGGTGCAGTATCCAACTTTGATCTTGGCCAAAAAGCCAAGAAAGAAAGAATTTATTTATCTACCTCCCACAGCGGTAAGATGTAAAAATTGCCCGGGCAGCCCTGTCGGCATTCCCCGGTAGGGGCGCCTCAGGCGATTAGCAATAAACTAACCCCTTCTCAAAGGGTGAGAAGGCAAAGCCTGGGATGGTGGACCTCCTAGAACTGCACAGGACAGACCCATAGACAGGCGTAAATCAAGCCCCGAAGGCCAAGACAATACCAGTCTATGGTGTGCAGTATCCATCGGAACAGATACTACACTTTGATCTTGCCCAAAAGGCCAAGAAAGAAAGAATTTATTTATCTACCTCCCACAGCGGTAAGATGTAAAAATTGCCCGGGCAGACCCGTCGGCATTCCCCGGTAGGGGCGCCTCAGGCGATTAGCAATAAACTAACCCCTTCTCAAAGGGTAAGAAGGCAAAGCCTGGGATGGTGGACCTCCTAGAACTGCACAGGACAGACCCATAGACAGGCGTAAATTAAGCCCCGAAGGCCAAGACAATACCAGTCTATGGTGTGCAGTATCCATCAAAAGGCCAAGAAAGAAAGAAATAGCTTTTGGCAACTTTTGAAAAAAATAAAGCTTTGGGTGGGATGAGGTAGGGAGAAGAGAAAGGTGCTCTTATGACGTCACAAGAGTTTCGTAAATATTTGCATATGTTTATTTGAAAGCAGCTGCAGCAACCGTAACTGCTGGCTGCTGCTGATCTATATAACGCTAAGTCTGCGGATGTGTAGGTTTGTTTAAAAGCAGCAGGAGCAGCTATAACTTACCGGGGAATGCTGACAGGCGTTGGCTTTAAATGTCACAAAGACCCCCGACCACCACTTTCCCCCTTTCACAGTGGGCTTTCATGCCTAAGGGTGGATGCATTCTGGGAATATAATTTTAATTCCCTGAATTAATGTTTCCCGGGATGTATTGCCCTAAATTTAATCTGCTCCGATGGATACTACACCCTATAGACCGGTATCATCTTGGCCTTCAGGTCTTGATTCCGCGGTCTGTCAGTTTGTCGTAATATCAGAAGCTGTTCTGAATTTTCTTCTGTTTTTATGCATAGACAATGAAATGGTGTTCTACCTTTTTTGTTATCATTTTTTCTCTGCCTTTTCATTGCCCTGTTGTTACATTGTCAACGTTGCAAGTCTGATTTGGCCAAAGGCCAGGTCCCACTTGCATGAAACATTGCACTGTGAACATAGAAGCCACAAGTCTTTTGTACATATTGTATATATATATATATATATATATATATATATATATATATATATATGTATATATATATATATATATAAATTATTAGTAGTTGGTGGCGCTCGGAAGTGCGTTACCTAATTAGGAAATTGTTAGCAGAGGCCCTCGACCCTACAAAAGCTGAATATCGATTCTTTAGGTTTTAATGCTTAACTAGATCACTCGTGACCCATTAGGTCAGTATTTGTTATATAAATTATTAAATATTTATGAAAACCTTTCGGAATTACTCATTTTTCTTAACATCACCTTTTATACAATTGAAGTGCGTTACCTAATTAGGAAATTGTTAGCAGAGGCCCTCGACCCTACAAAAGCTGAATATTGATTCTTTAGGTTTTAATACGTAACTAGATCACCCGTGACCCATCAGTATTTGTTATATATATTATTAAATATTTATGAAAACCTTTCGGAATTACTCATTTTTCTTAACATCACCTTTTATACGATTGAAGTGCGTTACCTAATTAGGAAATTGTTAGCAGAGGCCCTCGACCCTACAAAAGCTGAATATTGATTCTTTAGGTTTTAATGCTTAACTAGATCACCCGTGACCTATTGGGTCAGTATTTGTTATATAATCTGGTTCTCAGCGTTCCTTTTTATATATAAATTTAGGTACGTGTGTATGTTTACATATTTACAGCTGCTAAATAGAAGGGGGCCAAATGGTGGCTATATTTAGTTTAATTTAGTTTAATGCAAAGGGTTAAAGATGGGGTGGTTGCCCATTCGCGCAGATTCTGATACCTCCGATATGCGTGAAATTTTAAAAAATAACTATTAGACATCAATTCAAATATTTCAGATTTGCATTAAATTTTTTTAAAAATAACTATTAGACATCAATTAATAAATATTCCCTAAATTTCAGTTCTTTTTGAGTATTTTAAGAGTTTTTTTTTTTTACAGTGCATACAATAGACACAACATTCTATCTGAAAATTCAAATATTTCAGATTTGCATTAAATTTTTTATAAATAACTATTAGACATCAATTAATAAATATTCCCTAAATTTTCAGTTCTTTTTGAGTATTTTCAGAGCTGTTTTTTTTTACAGTGCATACAATAGACACAACATTCTATCTGAAAATTCAAATATTTCAGATTTGCATTAAATGTGATCGATGGTCATTAGACACCGATTAAGCAAGATTCTCTGAATTTCAATTTCTTCTTAAGGCCTCTTAAGCTTAAGCCTTGAATTTTAAACATTTTCTAGAATAAAAATCATAAAATGGATTTTGCTCAAAACGTTAATATCTAATTTTAGGTACACAGAGAAAGAAAGGAAAATTATTTAAAGTAGTTGTAGCTACTAATCATCCCATTCATCATTTCAAATCCTCTCATAATATTCTTCATCTTTCAACCGACAACCTATTCATCTCGTTAACCCTTATCTTCGAGTGGCTTTTGGCCTTGATAAGTGATGACTCATTAGTATAAAAAACCCTCTCATAATATTCTTCATCATTCAACTGACAATCTATTCATCTCGTTAACCCTTATCCTCGAGTGGCTTTTGCCTTGATAATTGGTGACTCATTAGTATAAAAAATCCTCTCATCATTCAACTAACAATCCGTCCATCTCATTAACCCTTATCCTCGAATGGCTTTTGGCCTTGATAAGTGGTGACTCCTTAGCATAAAAAATCCTCTCATAATATTCTTCATCATTCAACTGACAATCCATCCATCTCATTAACCCTTATCCTCGAGTGGCTTTTGCCTTGATAAGTGATGACTCATTAGTATAAAAAATCCTCTCATAATATTCTTTTATCATTCAACTGACAATCCATCCATCTCATTAACCCTTATCCTCGAGTGGCTTTTGGCCTTGATAAGTGGTGACTCATTAGCATAAAAAATCCTCTCATAATATTCTTAATCATTCAACAGACAATCCATCCATCTTATTAACCCTTATCCTCGAATGGCTTTTGGCCTTGATAAGTGGTGATTCATTAGCATAAAAAATCCTCTCATAATATTCTTTTATCATTCAACTGACAATCCGTCCATCTCATTAACCCTTATCCTCGAGTGGCATTTGCCTTGATAATTGGTGACTCATTAGTATAAAAAATCTTCTCATAATATTCTTCATCATTCAACTAACAATCCATCCATCTCATTAACCCTTATCCTCGAGTGGCTTTTGGCCTTGATAAGTGGTGACTCATTCGTATAAAAAATCCTCTCATAATATTCTTCGTCATTCAACCGACAATCCATCCATCTCATTAACCCTTATCCTCGAGTGGCTTTCAGCCTTTATAAGTGGTGACTCATTAGTATAAAAAATCCTCTCATAATATTCTTCATCATTCAACTGACAATCCATCCATCTCATTAACCCTTATCCTCGAGTGGCTTTCAGCCTTTATAAGTGGTGACTCATTAGTATAAAAAATCCTCTCATAATATTCTTCATCATTCAACCGACAATCCATCCATCTCATTAACCCTTATCCTCGAGTGGCTTTCAGCCTTTATAAGTGGTGACTCATTAGTATAAAAAATCCTCTCATAATATTCTTCATCATTCAACTAACAATCCGTCCATCTCATTAACCCTTATCCTCGAATGGCTTTTGGCCTTGATAATTGGTGACTCATTAGCATAAAAAATCCTCTCATAATATTCTTAATCATTCAACAGACAATCCGTCCATCTTATTAACCCTTATCCTCGAATGGCTTTTGGCCTTGATAATTGGTGACTCATTAGCATAAAAAATCCTCTCATAATATTCTTTTATCATTCAACTGACAATCCATCCATCTCATTAACCCTTATCCTCGAGTGGCTTTTGCCTTGATAATTGGTGACTCATTAGTATAAAAAATACACTCGTAATATTCTTCATCATTCAACTGACAATCCATCCATCTCATTAACCCTTATCCTCGAGTGGCTTTTGACCTTTATAAGTGGTGACTCATTAGCATAAAAAATCCTCTCATAATATTCTTAATCATTCAACTGACAATCCATCCATCTCATTAACCCTTATCCTCGAGTGGCTTTTGCCTTGATAATTGGTGACTCATTAGTATAAAAAATCCTCTCATAATATTCTTCATCATTCAACTAACAATCCATCCATCTCATTAACCCTTATCCTCGAGTGGCTTTTGCCTTGATAATTGGTGACTCATTAGTATAAAAAATCCTCTCATAATATTCTTCATCATTCAACTAACAATCCATCCATCTCATTAACCCTTATCCTCGAGTGGCTTTCAGCCTTGATAAATGGTGACTCATTAGTATAAAAAAACATTAGAAAGCTATCGTTCTTCTATTTTGAATATGTATTTGTAGTTTTAATCTCACTGTCAGTGTTCCCAACTTTATAGACGTAGAACAGCTATTAGACTTTGAGTCAAGATAATTATGAACTTTCCGTTGATCCGTAGACTTTCTAAAAAAAGACTTTTATGGATTTTTGGTTTTTTTATCCAAGAAATCATTTAAAAATCAATGGGTTTTTAGCCATTTCACTTCCTATAGATAGAATTGCCAAACTATACACTCATTAATTCACTATCGTGTCCCACGCTTGAGAACCTATGCGAGCCTCCTCCTCCAACCCCACCCCCTCACCCACCCCTTCAAGGCACGAGGCCTAATTTGAACAAAATCTCTAATTGCCTCCAAACCGACCGAATTGAACAAAAAGATTTCTTTGGTCAGAGAGCTGAAGTGAAACCTTTTAAAATGTCGGTACTTTTACAGAATTTGAACCAAACTTTTTTTAAACATACGGCATAATTCACGTTGACACCCCGGTTTCCGTTAGATCGCCGAAGTTAAGCGACGTTCAGCCTGGCCAGTACTAAAATGGGTGACCATTTGGGAATACCAGGTGCTGTATGTGGCCTAGAGAGTACATGGGGTCCACCAGGTTCTATCGTGCCCACAGAAAAAGTTAGGACGGATAGAGTATCTACCTGACTCCCTGACGACGTCCCTAGACGTTATGGGATATGGATGGATGGAACCCTAACCTTAACCCTAACCCTAACCTTAACCTTAAACTAATCCTAACCTAAGTTTTAGGTTTAGTTTAGCAATAGTCGGTTTGGTTCGATTCAAATTATGTAGAAGCACAAAAATTTAAAGAGTCAGAGTAGGACCTATTAAAATTAAAGGAGTCAGAGTCGGACCTATTAAAATTTAAGGAGTCAGAGTCGGACCTATTAAAATTTAAAGAGTCAGAGTCGGACCTATTAAAATTTAAGGAGTCAGAGTCGGACTTATTAAAATTTAAGGAGTCAGAGTCGGACCTATTAAAATTAAAGGAGTCAGAGTCGGACCTATTAAAATTTAAGGAGTCAGAGTCGGACCTATTAAAATTTAAAGAGTCAGAGTCGGACCTATTAAAATTTAAGGAGTCAGAGTCGGACCTATTAAAATTTAAGGAGTCAGAGTCGGACCTATTAAAATTTAAGGAGTCAGAGTCGGATCTATTAAAATTTAAGGAGTCAGAGTCGGACCTATTAAAATTAAAGGAGTCAGAGTCGGACCTATTAAAATTTAAAGAGTCAGAGTCGGACCTATTAAAATTTAAAGAGTCAGAGTCGGACCTATTAAAATTTAAAGAGTCAGAGTCGGACCTATTAAAATTTAAAGAGTCAGAGTCGGACCTATTAAAATTTAAAGAGTCAGAGTCGGACCTATTAAAATTTAAGGAGTCAGAGTCGGACCTATTATTGATTGTATGTCGGAAGTTTTTGAGGTTGTCCAGAAGTGGTGTTGCCTCGGTAATATCATTGGATCAGTGGGTAGAGCAGATGCTTGTGTAATTTAAGGAGAGTAGAAAGTGACTAACTTGGATTTACTTTCAGCAGCCTCGTTACTCTCAGTTTCCTTATTTTGTCCTTTAGTTCTCACCTTCCATGAGCGATATTTCTGTCAAAGGGGAAAGAATTGCTGTTTTCTGGGTCGGAATCTATCCATCTAACACTTATCGTTGGTTAGTTTTTGACCGTGAAGTAGTATTTTTTTAGCTCCTTTCATCAAGTGGCTTCATGCCTTGTCTGGAGCGATTTCCATAAAAAGAAAAAAAATTGCAAGAATTAGGAGTAGACGTCAATTTTGCTGGGAATTGTTTACGAATTTCAGACTTAAAAGATAATATTTTTTTAAAAAAAGCTTACACTAATCCGATTGGCAACCACCCTCAGACTTAGGCTTACGGTTCCATTAACACTCCTTTTTTTGTAAATTTGTTTACTATCTTTTAAGCCTAAGCGAGCAAGTCCCAGCAAAATTATCATTCATCTTGAAATGCATTCTGGCTTGGCTAAGTAAAAGTAACTTTAACAAATGCATAGATAATAAATCTTACAATCAGTAAACACGCGTGAAAATGATACAGATAAGTAGAAAAGTAAATTTTCTTGCGTTTGGTAACAGTTATTTCTTGCCTATTTGTTTATTTGTTTTTCTTTTCGACCCTTTTATTCTTGTTAAGTAGACTGTCCAATCGCCGAGAAATTTTATTTATTTATTTATTTTTTAATTATAATTTTGACAGATCTTATAGTCACTATGTTTTTTGTTTTTTTTAAATGTTCAAATTTTAATCACCGGAGACACCATGATTGACTTTTTAAAAAAATTATCAGAAAACATTGATTTTTTTTGTTGTTTTGTCGTCCAATTCAAAATTATGGCATGAAAATTCATTTTTGCTTTTTTTATGTCACTCATTAAAAAAAAGACCAAATGAAAACATTTTTTTAATTAATTTTAATTATTCTTTGAAAATGGGTGTCATATCTCCTTTAAGAGTGCGTGTACAAATTTATGTTTGTGATTTTAGATAAAAAAATTTCTTTTTGTATTTTTTTGTATTTTTTTTTTTTTTTTTTTTTGACAATTGATGTTATGCCGATGTCGGTGCAGGAATTAACGGCAGCCATATTGGATGTCGAGCAAGACTAAAAATATTCACTCAAAAACATTATTTCATTTGCAATTTCACTTTATTGACCCCAATTCCAATATGGCTGCTGGGAGTAAAAAAAAATAAATTTTTAGATAAGTTTGAGGCTGTGAAAATATCAAGTAAGGTTTTGGGCATCGGTGAGAATAAATTAATACCTTTCATAACTATTAAATATCTTTCAATAACCTGGGAAAGAAAAATGACACTTCATTATCCAAATACATATGGTTACTAAAGAAGAACAATAGGGTAAATGTTGAGGAAGGCTTCAACTCCCACATTATATAAGCCTACATGCTTTCTCTGTCTTAATGAAAAGTTAGCGATTATTAGGTTCACAGAAAGAGATAAATTGTTAAATCAAAGAGATGAAGTGGCGATTAGTTGTAGACATTTCAAAGAATTCGGTAAAATGGTATAACGACTGAGATTTGCCACTTCCGGCAAAGAATGCATTCAGCAGTCAACAGTGAATTGCGCAAGTCAGTTCCCGCTATATTATATTCCCGCCTACATTAACCATTCTTATTTTGGGACGAAAACACATTTTATTAAGTTTATTAAATTGTTAAGTACAGAATAGTTAACAAAGCCCCCCCTCTCCATGTTAAGAATGGCTTTCTAAATAATAACATTATTATTTAGAAACCCATTTTTAACATGGTGAGGAGTGGGGGGGGGGCTTTGTAAAAAGAAAACATTCCAATTATAATAAATATATTTCTAATAAAAATAAAATTCAAAATTTCCAATGGAAGAAATCACTTTTTACAATTTTTTTATGTGTTGACCTAGATTTTCTTATGTGTAAAATACAGAGGGAATTAATTTTCACAATTCACCGCTGACTGCTGAACACATTCTTAGGCAGAAGTAGCAAATCTCAGACGTTATACCATTTTACCAACAATTCACCTTGGATAACTATAGTAACAATAAAAAGAATTTATTATAACCTTGTCATATATATATATATATATATATATATATATATATATATATATATATATATATATATATATATTAGTACTTCATGTATCCACATAAAATATTATAAGGAGATATAATTTTTTATGTATCAGTTTTCAGTATTTACTTCAACAGTGCTCGATACGTAAGTAGAGCTAGGTAGTAAGCAATGATATATGGCAATCAAGCTACACAGAGGCTCCCGTGTTTCATCTCTGGGAGGAATCGTCAGACTAAATGCGGGAGCTTCTGTGTAGCTTGATTGCCATATATATTTTCATTGCTTACTACTATATATATATATATATATATATGTATATGTATATATATGTATATGTATATATATATATGTGTATATATATGTATATATATGTATATATATGTATATGTATATATATATGTGTATGTATATGTATATATATATATGTATATGTATATGTATATATATGTATATGTGTATATGTATATGTATATTTATATGTATATATATATATATATATATATATATATATATATATACATAAAAGAATGTTTATTTTTTCCTTTCCTTAAGCCAGGCTTTTCAAAGAATGGCTTCTTATTACCAGAGGAATTTAAATAGATGAGTTGTCGGAAAATAAATCAAAAGTCATAATTTGAAAAAGTTATAAAATGTAGATGTAAGTTAGAAGAGCATCAAAAATGCAAAATATCACCAGTAAAAAATGCAAAATATCACCAGTAAAAAATGCAAAATATCACCAGTAAAAAATGCAAACTATCACCAGTAAAAAATGTAAAATATCACCAGTAAAAAATGCAAAATATCATCAGTAAAAAATGCAAAATATCACCAGTAAAAAATGCAAAATATCACCAGTAAAAAATGTCCAGTGAAGAAAAGGTTGAGAATCGAAAGACGTCATTCTTACATTTTTTTTATTTCTCTTCTTTCATCTATCTCTAGAATTGCTCTATCCCGTATGTTGAGCTTTAATCACTTCACTTCAAGTTTTAAAAGTATACATTCTATTTTTAGTTGCATACCTTAATATATATATATATATATATATATATATATATATATATATATATATAATATTTATAAATAAGTATTAAATTATTTATACCTACAGACGCTAGCGTTTCAAGCTTATTGCTCTCATCAGTGCAGGGAAGTAACAATTTCAGACGGTCGGGAGGCGCGAACCCGGTACACAGAGTCAGCCATATCCACTCGGCCCACGGAAACTGTCACGTAATTTAGGGAAATTAAGATCTATATGTACCTAGAAGCGGGCACAGATAGAAGACTAGTCGAGAGTGTTCGACGAACGTATTCGGAACTTTGCATTAGAGCTTTTTGACAGTCTATTTTTAACTTCCCTGAGAGTGCTCAACTTTAATTTCTTAAAGGGGCTTAGTATAATATATATAATAATATATATATATATATATATATATATATATATATATATATATATATATATATATATATATATATATATATATATATTATTATTATTAAAAATAACCGACAATTTTTGTCTGGTTATTTTAGTATTGATCCCTTCAATTTTCCTGATTAAAATCTTAATCTCGGAAGAAAATTGGCTGATGAAACTGCCGTAATGTACATGTTGGTCCAGAGTACTTTCTGACCCGCCTGGGTCCATCGTCAGTGGAATAATGACAAACAGGTAAAGACCTGGAGTGAGATTTATAATTAATTATGGCGGGAAAATTTAAATATGAAACTATGTTTATTAGGTATTATAAGCATTTAAGTATATTAGTACTAGTGTTAAAATTAATCTTGTTAATAGCCGTTTTTTTTGTTTTAATTAGTAAAGCTTCTAGTATGGCGATGACTTTTCTTACGAGATTAAGATTTTAATCCGGAAAATTGAAGGGATCAATACTAAAATAACCAGACAAAAATTGTCGGTTATTTTTAATAATACGTGTCTTAAGGAAAAAATGATGCCTCGATATACATATATATATATATATATATATATATGTATATATGTGTGTGTGTGTGTGTATGTGTATGTCAAGTTATATTGAAAAGAAACCAATAAAGTGTTCGATAAGAGAAGTGTGAGAGCTAATATAATTTATTTGAAAACTATGGTACATATTTCAGAAACGTACCGCGGTTTCATGAAGATGGGCTGACTTTTACATTTAAAAAAATCTCTATGCACAGTGGAATCGGCGGCGTTCTGAATGAGGTGAAACCACGATGAGAAGTATTTGCACTGCAAGTGTAATATTAACACAGCATGATGTCGCTAGCTATAAATGCATCGTTCCTTTCATTAAGTTGAACACTCTTATGACGTCAAGCCGCCGAAGTAAGTGTTAAAATTATTACTGTTTATTCTGGGTGTCGGGATTTGAGTTGTAAAATACTCGTATCCCGGGGTTTCGAATCACGCGACTAGTAGTGAATAGTTATATCTCTATGCTGATGAGTCCCGATTAAAAAAGGATGAAACGTATATAAACAAAAAAACAAATATTATATATATATATATATATATATATATATATATATATCACTTACATTCAGTCAGGGTCGTATGATAGCGCACTAACTGCTCTAGCCGCACTAAAGAGCTGTGATACAGCGAAACAGTCTGTATGTGGATGACTATATATATATACTAATGATAATAGAATTAACGATAAGTGAAATATTGTAGAGTGATAGTGAAATGGAACTAGGTAATATTTAATTGTTATAAATACCATATTACCAGATTTTATCCTCTGACGAGAAGAGTTTTATCTTTGAAAAACCATGGTTTAAGGATTAATGTAACTCCTTGCATCTGAACTTTCGATGTAATAAAATTTGTATCAATTTATGTAACTTTATGTAATTTTGTACAATTTTTTATCTTCATCTTTCTTTCTTTAAAATATATATATATGTTTGGCACAAAACAAATGAAACGGACTGTTAAATATATCTCACAGAAATTTGGAATTTTTGGAAATGTGAAAAAAATGAAAATAAAAATAAAAGTAATTTAACAAACCATGGTTATTGGAATATAATTAAAAAAAACTGTCCTATATTTTGCTCCGTTATCAATAATTGACAAACATTGAGCTGAATCTTCAAAGGAGACTACAAAGTAAAAGGATCTGATGATATATGATAATACATATATTGTCTTTAATAATTAATTAATTATATATATATATATATATATATATATATATATAATCTGAACTTTCGATGTAATAAAATTTGTATCAATTTATGTAACTTTATGTAATTTTGTACAATTTTTTATCTTCATCTTTCTTTCTTTAAAATATATATATATATATATATATATATATATATATATATATATATATATAATGAAGAAGAATGGAAAGGAATTAGAGAAGCAAAAGTCAAATCATAATTCAATTCAATTGCTCAGAGCAAGGTATATTCCGCAAAAAAGGCAATTTATTCAAGTTAAATTTTCCTTAAGCCAGGCTTTTCAAAGATCAAAATCTTATCATCAGAGGAAGTCGCTGGGATAGATCAGTTGGCAAAGGCCAAGATTTAAAATTTGAAAAAATAAAATAAAAGTTCTAGGGGGAAGAAACACAGGGCAAAATTCTGCCCGAATGCAAGCAAATGTCCGATTGCTAAAAAGTCCGGTGTCGAAAAGTCCAGCGGAGAGAATGAGATGTAGATAGGTAGGTCGTTAAAAGGCCCGAAAGGTTGTGAGAGAGGAATCAAGGTTAAATTCGGGCAGAATTTCTACCTGCTCTATCCTGGATATTGAGCTATATACTCTTCACAATAGGTTTCACTTTTCCTAAAAGTTCGCTTTTAGTACACCACTTTATATATATATATATATATATATATATATATATATATATATATAATGATTCGATGTATGTTGAAAAGAAACTAAGCTAATATACAGATTATTTATTTAAAAACTATACGTTACATACTGCAGAGACGTACCATGATCTCATTGAAACAGACTGACCTTTTATTGTTGTTAAAAAGGTCGTTAGAGCCAATTCACGAAATGAAAACAAATCGAAGAATTCTTCGATTTGTTTTCATTTCGTGAGTTTCTAGTTAGTATATAGAAAAAGCCAATTACAGAGTCTGTATTCTTATCCATTATGCTTATTATGCAACTCGTTTATCTGAATGGGCAGCTCTCGCTAACAAAGGTGAAAGTGTGTGTAAATACGTGCTTATGTTGGCACTGATAGAAGGTCAAGTATGTTTGCCTAGAAGTGGCTTCGCATATCTGCAGAAAGGCTCTGTCGGTCAGTTAGTTGGTCTGTCACTCTTAAGAATGGATTCTATTTCATCTGAGTTAGTCGAGGACAGGGTACGGGAGTTGAGGGTCGATAAAAGTGGGTCCAGTAAACAAAGGGTGGGGATGGTGAGTGCAAGGGTGCAGAGTGTCATGCATGATGCAGGCGATGACTTTTTCCAAATACAAACATCTTATGGTCTGCTTTAGCGATCACCTTTGGTTATCATCGGGTTAAGAGTGGGGGTATTAATCACTCATTTATCTATAACTAGCAGGACAACTCGGTGTTGCCCGGAGACATGGATGACAAAATAAAATAAGAGGTAAAACAAATGTGTGTAATATCTTTTTATTTAACTCCTCTCTCTCTCTTTCTCTCTTTCTTTCTCTTTCTCTCTCTTTCTCTCTCTCTCTTTCTCTCTCTTTCTCTCTCTCCCTCTCTCTTTCTCTCTCTCTCTAATGGATGACAAAATAAAATAAGAGGTAAAACAAATGTGTGTAATATCTTTCTTTAAACTCCTCTCTCTCTCTCTCTCTCTTTCTCTTTTTCTCTTTTTCTCTTTCTCTCTTTGTCTCTACTTCTCACTCGTACAGCCTCTCTCTCTTTCTCTCTCTCTCTTTCCCTCTCTCTCTCTCTATCTCCGGCTGCCTCCATCTTTCCCTCCCCCTCTCTCTCTATCTCTCTCTCCTATCTATCTATCTATCTATCTATCTCTGGCTGCCTCCATCTTTCCTTCCCTCTCTCTATCTCTCTCTATATATCTCTCCCTCTCTCTTTCTCTCTCTCTCTATCTATCTATCTATCTCCGGCTGCCTCCATCTTTTCCTCTCTCTCTTTCTCTACCTCTCGCTCCGACAGCCTGCCCCCCCCCCTCTCTCTCTATTTCTTTCTCTGATTGACTTATAAACTAACCTATCTCTGGACAGGACTTTATTTATCCCTCTTTCTCTCAGGTCCATTTTTATCACTTCTTCCCACGTTTTCCTTGGCCTTCTCATGTGAACAAAATCCACTACCTCAACTGTTCTACATCTACTAACCCAAGACTAAACCATCAAAGTCTCCTGTTCTGCACACATCTCATCTTTAATATTCCTCTGAGGTCATCAGATCTAAGTCTGCCTTAACACTCACATTACACATCCATTCTATCATTCACATATCATTTCTCCCCATTTAACGCATGTCCTCATGTCCTCAACCCTCACTGACCAGGTTTCACTTCCATACATCATCACACTGCATACACATGCCTGATAGACTTTTCCCTTGGTGGACAGTGGTAACGCTCTGCTGGTTAGTAATGGCAGAGGTTTCCTGAACTTACTCCATCTACTCTTAATTCTTGCAATCACACTAGCAACTGCTTTCAACGTGGCCAGACCATCAAAGTCTCCTGTTCTGCACACATCTCCCTATACTGTTCGGATTTAATCTTCCTCTGAAATTATTAGAACTAAGTCATCAGAACTAAATCATCAGAACTAAGTCATCAGAACTAAGTCATCAGAACTAAGTCATCAGAATTATGTTATCAGAATTATGTCATCAGAACTAAGTCATCAGAATTATGTCATCAGAACTAAGTCATCAGAACTAAGTCATCAGAATTATGTCATCAGAATTATGTCATCAGAACTAAGTCATCAGAATTATGTCATCAGAACTAAGTCATCAGTACTAAGTCATCAGAACTAAGTCATCAGTACTAAGTCATCAGTACTAAGTCATCAGAACTAAATCATCAGAACTAAGTCATCAGAACTAAATCATCAGAACTAAGTCATCAGAACTAAGTCATCAGAACTAAATCATCAGAACTAAGTCATCAGAACTAAGTCATCAGAACTAAATCATCAGAACTAAGTCATCAGAATTATGTCATCAGAATTATGTCATCAGAACTAAGTCATCATAATTATGTCATCAGAACTAAGTCATCAGAACTAAGTCATCAGAATTATGTCATCAGAATTATGTCATCAGAACTAAGTCATCAGAATTATGTCATCAGAACTAAGTCATCAGTACTAAGTCATCAGTACTAAGTCATCAGTACTAAGTCATCAGAACTAAATCATCAGAACTAAGTCATCAGAACTAAATCATCAGAACTAAGTCATCAGAACTAAATCATCAGAACTAAGTCATCAGAACTAAATCATCAGAACTAAGTCATCAGAACTAAGTCATCAGAATTATGTCATCAGAACTAAGTCATCAGAACTAAGTCATCAGAACTAAGTCATCAGAACTATCTCATCAGAACTATCTCATCAGAACTAAGTCATCAGTACTAAGTCATCAGAACTAAATCATCAGAACTAAGTCATCAGAACTAAATCATCAGAACTAAATCATCAGAACTAAGTCATCAGAATTATGTCATCAGAACTAAATCATCAGAACTAAGCCTGTTTTAAGACTCAGATTACACAATTGCCTAATTTCAATAACAATCCGTTTGAAACGTGTATATAATCTCGACAATGACCCGAGCCGAGTCGAGTCGAGCTGAGCCGTCAAAATTGCAAATATCGCCAAAAATAATTGATGTCTGCTATAAAGTGTTTAACCGAAAACTCGGGCATAAATCTATTTATTGATTTAACGAAACCGTCTCCACACACCCCACGGAGGGGGAAAACGACTTTTTGACCTCCTATCAGCTTCTTTGTGTTGGGCCAGTTGAATCGAACAAAAGTATTTATCCTTTTCAGACACAAAAGCAGCAGCTGGGCCACCTGCAGATTTAAATCAATACTAAATCACTACTGACGAGCCACACATGCTATTTATATGAAGTTAGGGTTAGGGTTAGGGTGTGTTAGGGTTAGGGTTAGGGTGTGTATACGAGGCCTGTCTAAAACGTATCCGACCTTACGCCAGAAAAAAATATGTCAAATACGTGACAGGGTTGGGACTCTAATCTCCTTTCAAAGTAGACCCCTTGTGCTTGCACACACTTAGCACACCGATCCATCCACTGCCGGAAACACCCCTGGAAGTCTTTTTTTGGAACGGTGTTCATCTCCGCCACCGCGTTCCGCATTGTCTTCTTTTTTGCACCCTTTCAACAACAGCTGCACTCAGAGCAGAACGCTGGTCACTCTCTGCTGATGTGCGGCCATTTTTGAATCGGTTGAACCACTCCTTAATTTGTGTGACACTAATCGCATCTTCTATAAACACCTGCTGAATCTAACGCGACGGCGGAGATGAACGCCATTCCAAAAGAAATATATATTCCTGCAAACATTGTTAAAAAATAACAGAACTCGTCTGTCGAGTTCTACATTTTCAATCTTTCTAATGATTTTCTTTGTGCTGAAATAAAAAAAAAAAATGATAAAAGTTCCGAATGTGTCACTACACGTTTTCGATTCCTCTTCGAATCATCTTCAGGTGTTGATCGCAAAATCTCGATTATTCTAGCCTATTTACACATTTCAAACGTGTTTTTCTTCCGACTACATGCGTAATCATGAATAGATTTTTACTCGGAATGGTTCCTCATTTAATTAAATTTAAAAAAAAAAATAAATAAATAAATAAATAAATAAATAAATAAATAAACATAAAACCATTTTTATCGCGGATACACAAGTTTTTTTTGTTTGTTTTTTTTGTTTTTTTAAATTTAATTAAATTTTAAAAAAAAAACAAAAAAAAAACATAAAACCATTTTTATCGCGGATACACAAGTTTTTTTTGTTTTTTTTTGCTTTTTTTTTTTTAAATTTAATTAAATTTAAAAAAAAAATAAAAAATAAATAAATAAACATAAAACCATTTTTATCGCGGATACACAAGTTTTTTTTTATTGCATTTTGTTTATGTTGTCAATCTGAATGATTACCAAAACTTTTTCATGGACCCCCTTACATCTTCTGCGGCCCCCCGGTTGGGAATCCCTCGTTAGAGCTTCGAGAAAGACTCAGCATTTTTATTTGATTACAATTCAAATAAAAAAGAAACAAAGTTTAAAAATGAAATAAAAATTGGAATCATTCTAACAATGTGTTGACATTTGTAATCTTCTTGTATTTACTTCGAAAGGTCACGAAAGGTCAAGATGGCTGACCGCCTCAAATGCTCGCGGTTATTGTTCACTTGATCGATACAAGTGGCATGCTAATTAATTATCCGTTCCACTTACCTGGGTTAGGGTCATTCATATGATCCACACATGCGGATAGAGAAGGGCGATCACTCTCAGTAAAGAGCATTTATACAGCGTGGGCAAAAATAAGGGTCCTATTTTTAAAAATTCATAACTTTTTTATTTATTGATTTTTTTTTTTTTTTTAGAATAAGTAAAGGACCCCTTCCGAAGCAAGCATGAGCCGTATTAGCCCTAAGGAACGTACCCTCATTTAGAAAACATTATTTTTGCTTAAAAAACTCAAAACAGTGTAAAAAACAATACTTTAGTTTTTGTAAGTTTTAAGAAGTGTTTTTCGGCTAAAATTTGTTTTGTTTATTTCAAAAAATCTCGGAAGGGTCAGTCTACACACACATAAAGTTTGGTGAGTTTAACTTTTATTTTGTGGAAGTTATTCAAATTCAAGTTATTCAAATTTAAAGATAGGACCCTTATTTTGGCCCACCCTGTACATTAGAGAGTTCTCAAACTAGCAAAGAAACCCGGTGTTGTCCGGGAACAGTAACTTGACTGTGTTGCAACCTTGTGTCATACATGAAAGTTCCTAATCTCACCTTTTAAGCTACCTGTTCTCTCCGAGGAAACGCCGCCTGCAAAAGAAGTGTTTTCATATCTCGATAAAAGGACAAAATACACCACAAAACTGTTGAAGACAGAGGAGGTTTATTTGCCTTGATCTTCTTTCCAAATCACTCACCAGTTGGGGGAGGGAGGGGAGACTTTATCTGTTTTGCCATGTGTCCATGCGGGTTATTTTCATTAACGAAAAAGAATTTATACATTAAGGGGTTACCAAACTAGCAAATGAAACCCGGTGTTATCCGGGAACAGTAACTTGAATATGTTGCAACCTTGTGTCATACATGAAATCTTGTTAGCTGCTTGTTCTTGTAAGCGCCCCCCTCTCCAAACTGAGGAAACGCTGCATGCAAATAAGTTCTTTGATACCTCGAAAAAGGACTTAGTCAAGACAAAACTGTTGAAGACAGAGGAGGTTTATTCACTTTGTCTTCGTTCCAAATCACTCACCAGTAGGGGGGGGGGAATCGATTATCACTGTTTAATTATATCTTATCAGCTCATTTTAAATTAGCATTCTCACACATGTAGTGCTTCCAAGGAACCGCAGGCTTCTCTCAATCACTCTCTCCTTGAGCCATGTGACGTCACATCCGTTTCTACCAATTCCCACAGTCTAATAATCCTAACCTTGACTGAATTTTTATTTCTTGTTAGTTTCAACTAACCAATTTATATACTAGTCGCTTTACTCGTCCAATATAACATGAATTGGAACAAATACATTGAAGACATTGCCAAGGCTGCCGCAAAGTAGGTGGACTCCTTCTACCTTGTTAGGAAACTCCTCACACCTGACATTATCCTGTATCTCTACAAAGCCACCATCCACCCATGCATTGTTGCATGGTGCATCATCCACTAGTCTCTCCCTCCTTGACAAGGTCCAAAAAAGAGTCGCCAACCTAATAGGTTCCTCACTGTTAACCAAGCTCCAGCCCCTGTCCCATCGCCGCAATGTAGCATCCTTGTGCTTGTTTTACAAATACTTTGGTGCTCCGATGAACTGGCTACTCTGGTGCCCCCTCGACGTAAATTCACTAGACCAACTCGACAATAAGCTAAATCTCATCCATTCACTGTGGAGGTCCCCAGATGCCGGAGAGCTTTCTACCTCAATAGCTTCTTTGCTCGTGCTGCTGGCATCTGGAACTCCCTCCCTGCTCCCTGTTTCCCCGACCGTATCGACATGCAGAGGTTTAAAACTAATGTAAACAGACATCTCGCTGCACAGCTCCCAACTTAAGATGACCCCCAAAACCTACTCCCTAATTCTCAGTAAGCCCTTACATCTACAGTGGCGTCCTGCCTTGTTTGGAGTGAAATATCATAAAAAAAAATTTTTTTTTAATATTTAACGCTGAGCTGATTGTGTTCGGACGCTTTTTAAAAAAAAGTTTGGTCTTAGTTCTCCTCTCTAGCGGAGCAAGCGAGAGAAAACTCACATAATGGAGAGGAGGTATATTCGCTTTGATCTTCGTTCCAAATCACTCACCAATCTGTGTGGTGGCGACAGAGCGATAGATCGATAATCATTGTTGAATCAAATCTTATCAGTGCATTTTTAAAATCACATGTTCACACTTCTAAGCAATTGCCGACTTCTCTCACTCACTCTCTCTTTGTGTCATGTGACGTCACATCCGTTTCTATTAATTAACCATAGCCCCAGCAAATTTTTTTAACATAGTTCACCCCAAACAAGGCAGGCCGCCACTGTAGACGTAAGGGGCTACTGAGAATTAGGGTGAAAGTTTAGGGGATCATCCTAAGTTGGGAGCTGTGCAGCAAGATGTCTTTACATTAGTTGTAAATTTGCTGCATGTCGATACAAGGAGCAGGTAGGGAGTTCCAAAGTCCAGCAGCACGATGAAAGAAGCAATTGGAATAGAAGGCTCTCCAGCATCTGGTGACATCCACAGTGAATGGATGGGATTTACCTGATTGTCGAGTTGGTCAGGTGTATTTAAGTGAGGGGGCACCAGAGCAGCAAGTTTATCGGAGCACATTCCATTGAAGTACTTGTAAAACAAGCACAAGGAAGCAACATTGCGGCGATGGGACGGGGGTTGGAGCTTGGTGGATAGTGAGGGACCTATTAAGTTAGAGACTATAGAGGGAGAGACTAGTGGATGGTGCATCAGCCCAGATGCGTCCTGGTGATACCAGATCAGGCTGCCCTGTGGCTCCCTGAGACGAAATTCACCTACATTGACGTTTTTTTTTTTTTTTTTTTTTTTTTTTTTGTAAAACTTAATTATGTTCTACAAAACCAAAAACAAAAACAACAGCCCCTCTCCCTTTCTCCCTCCCCTTTTTTATTTTATTTTTAGAACTTGAAGCATAAATCTTTTACTATAATGACCAGATTCGGCATTAAATAACCCAAAAAGGGTTGATATGCCGTAAAACAAAACTACCAAACCAAAAACGATGATTAAACATTTGAAGATATAAAGAACTTGAAGCATAAAAACTTTTACTATAATGACCAGATTCGGCATTAAATAACCCAAAAAGGGTTGATATGCCGTAAAACAAAACTACCAAACCAAACCAGATGCGGCAACAATACTCGACGGATGGTGGCTTTGTAGAGATACAGGATACTGTCAGGTGTGAGAAGTTTACTAGCACGGTAGAGGGAGCTACCTTCTTTGCAGCATCGTTGGCAATGTCTTCATTGTATTTATTCCGATTCATGTTACCTGTGAGGAGTTTGAATGTTGAACTTTCAGGTAGGGTGTTATTTGCCATGACAATCGGTGATTGAAGAGGTTTCTTGTAGTTATTGAAGGAAAGCAGCTTTGTCTTTGCGGCATTAAAAGTTACCATCCATTTATGACCCCAATCTACTTTTTTAAGGATTCGGCCATTGCCTTGGATATGTGCGCGTCCGTTTTGCCCACATGACGGGAGTAGAGCGTGGTGTCGTCAGCAAATATACCCATCTCAGACACAATGTCATCAGGGAGGTCGTTTATGAAAATCAGGAACAGTAAAGGTCCAAGCAAGTTGACCCTGACTGGCATTTCATTTCTCGTTATTCTTAAACGTCTTATATATTAGTAAATTAACTCGCCCAATATTCAACAAACCAGCAAAGAAACCCGATGTTGTCCGGGAACAGTAACTTTAGAGGAATCATTAGTAATGATGCAGTCAATAAATCGAAATATATATATATATATATATATATATATATATATATATATATATATATATATATACTTTAACCAAAAGCAATAAAATTTAATTTCTTACCGACTTGTACAGTTTTTAAATTTTAAAACTGTTTTAAAGTTTTTTTTTTATTATTTCAATACAAGATTTTGTCGATACCTGTTTTTCGGATCCGGTCAGAATTCAACATGGTCGACGACATCGCTGTTATTGTTGGTGTTTCATTACTTAAAATATATTTTTTAGAAGATGACTTACCTTATCACTAACCCTAAGTTCGACTGGTAAGTCCCCTTAGACTAAATGGTAGAGTAAGTTGTTTCTTTTTCTTTTAAGCCTTTTTCGGTTTACATCACGCATGCTCACTCCCTAATGGTTTAATAACTCTTACCGCCACCATCCCCCCCCCACACACGTTTCACAGTTAACTCAATTTCTCCCACTGCCACCATCTATTTGTAACTCATAATTTATCTTTTCATAAGCGGCCTTTTTAAGCTTTTATCCTCCTACTACCATTGTTTCAAATATTTTGTACTTTGTATGTTATTTTCTTCAGACAAATCATTCCGAGGAAGTCTTGAAATAAAGATGAAAAGTTAATGATTGCATAAATAATATTTTTGGTTTTCCTTTTTTCATTGTCCATACATATATATATATATATATATATATATATATATATATATATATATATATATATATATATAATTTATTTTGGTACAGAAAATGGTTAAATCCGAATGTTGTACTAATTTTTCTGTACCAAAATAAATAAATATTACGCTCTTGATTTTTAATTTTTAACTTTAATTCTTAATTCTTAATTAATCGAGCACTCTGCTGGGATTTATCCTGCTATATTACAAAGAAGTTATATATATATATATATATATATATATATATATATATATATATATATATATATTTATTTAGGCAAACATTATTAAATAACACAGAGTGGTTTTGTTTGATGCAACTTTTTTTATTTTTTCAATTTTTTCAATTTTTTCAATTTATATATATTTGGACACAGTGACCCAGACAATATCTATCTTTCAAGGCTAAAGATAATAAACTCATATCCAACCAACCCATCCCCCCTCCCCTAAAATCTCTGTCAACTGCTGCTGATTATACACAACCAATTTTGCTTGTCTCAATTTTTTTAATTTCTTTTTACTCGCAGTCTGGCCTGAGGCTCGACGCCCTCAGGCAGATCAAATCTCACAATAAAGACGAAACGTTGATGAATACATAAATAATATAGTTTTTGGCTTTCTGTTTTCATTTTCCATATATATATATATATATATATATATATATATATATATATATAAGTATAAATTTTTATTTATACAAATATTATTGGTTACATATGTGCATACATGTTTCGGTTGCACTTTTCCAAGAAAGTCAACCTCATCAGACCAAGAATTTTTCAGGAACCTTCTTGGTCTGATGAGGTTGACTTTCTTGGAAAAGTGCAACCGAAACATGTATGCACATATGTAACCATTAATGTTTGTATAAATAAAAATTTATACTTATATATATATATATATATATATATATATATATATATATATATATATATATGTGTGTGTGTGTGTGTGTACAATAATAAGTATTTAAAAGCGACCTATCTCAACACTCTGCTGTTGGAACTAACAACCAAGATGAAAACAATAGTCCGAAAGTCTGAATAATTCACATAATACAATTTCTGTCCACTAATTGGACTATTTAAAGAAAATAAGACCCCTTTTTCATGGGAAAGGGGTTGCAAAGTTGCACCTAATCTTTTGAGCTATTTTCAGTTGAAAACCATTTTGAATAGCAAAATAGAAAAATGTAGATAGAGGGAGGGAGTGAGAGAGGGGGAGAGACAGAAAGGGAGGGAAGAGAGGGGAGAGATAGGGGAGTGTAGGGGAGAGACAACGTGAGAGAGAGAGATAGAGAGGGGGCTGGGGAGGGGGAGGGGGAAAACAAAAGGAAGGCAGAGAGAGAAAGAAAGGGAGAAGGAAAGGAATAGAGAGAAAGAGGAAGAAGGAGGGAGAAATAGATGAGGGAGAGAGAGAGAGAGAGAGAGAGAGAGAGAGAGAGAGAGAGAGAGAGAGTGAGTACAACACAAAAAGAAAATAAATTATTTTTTTGCAACGTCATAAGTAAGAAAAAAAAATAAACAAAAAAAATAAATAAACCACAAAAAAATAAAACAGAAACGTCAATAACCAGTGGCGCCATATAATTCCCAATAACCCTAACCCTAACCCCAACCCTAACCCTAACAAAAAGTCATTACATCAAATTGAAAATCGAAAGAAAGACAAAACAAATCGATTCTGGAACGCGACCATTTCTAATTTGGGACACGGTGATAAATGCCTTATTTGGCCGCAGGGCAGGTGGGGGTGAGATGCTTTTCTGATTTGGAATCTGATTATAAACGACATTTCAACTTTTCCGGGTCCTTACACCTGAGATATGCAGCTGACTTGATCCCCCATTTATAAAAGAACAGCGAGGAATCCGAGAATGAAAGTTCCAAGGGAGAAAATGAATAAAATCCATAAACGATCGATTTTAAAAACGGATCCGGATTTCCGCATTTCCGAATTACTGAGAAATGTGTTCCAATTTGGGGAAGGATTTTTAGCGCTGAACTTTTCCTGTCAACTTTTGAAATTATTGATTCGGTTTAGCTGTTTCACGGCATATCAACCCTTTTTTTTTTAGCGTAATTTGATTCTGAAATGTAAACACCTATTATGATTATTTGTACGACTGCTCTCAATCTGGCTGTTATTCTCACAACGTTTCGGCCGATGTAACTTCCAACCTTCTTCAAGGATATATCTTGTCGAACTCGGGAATCTTTATGTCGAATTGGAATTGCAAGAATTAGGAGTAGATGGATTAAGTCCATCTTCAGGGGAATGAGGTGAATCAGGTAAAAACCATGTGTTCGTATTAGAGAAGGTTTGGGCGGGAATTATCTAACTATAGTTAGCATTATATACATTTTAGTATATTATTGCTGTTATTAAAGTTAATTCTGTTAATTAGGGGTTTGTTTGTTTTTATATACAGGGCTTCTAATATATGGAGTTTTTGTTTGTTAGTACTAAATTCTAAGATTTTGGTGTTTTCTACTAAGAGTTTTCTGAATTCTGATCGGGGGGGGGGGGGGGCAGGAGTGGTCGTTAGTTAAATGTTGGGATATGACGCTAGTATCCGACAAATGCATCGACATTTTAAAAACAAAAACAAACCGTAATTAACAGAATTAACTTTAATACCAGCAATAATCAGGACCGGCGACACAGTTATAAAAGTGTGTGTGTGGGGGGGGGGGGGCTCTCCTAAAAAGTGGGGGGGGGGCCGGTTAAACACATGCATATATAACTTCATTATTGATGACCGTAAAGTGGGGGGGGGGGTAAGTCAAAAAGTGGGGGGAGCTGTAGCCCCCCCCCCCTGCCCCCCGGTGCCGCCGTCCATGATAATATATATATATATATATATATGGTAAAATGAAAAAGGAAAACCAAAAACTGGATGTTTTTTTATGTGTACATCAACGTTTCGTCTTTATTTATAAGACTTCATCAGGATGATGATATAGGGAAAAGATATCATGCAAGCACGGATACATGTAGGGTAGACATGTTGGGAAGAAAAATAAAATAAAATGAAAAATAATGGCAGCGTCTAGCTGGACGTCCGTACTTGTTAGAGAATGAAAAATGAGTTTTTGGTTTTCCTTTTTCATTTTACCATCACGTCGGATTACCTTCATCCTTCTATTCCCATATATATATATATATATATATATATTTATATAAGTAATAATATACTAAAATGTCTATAATGCTTACTATAGTTTCGTACTTATTAGATAATTCCCGCCAAAACCATCTCTAATACGAACACATGGTCTTTACATGTTTATCCTCATTCCCCTGAGGATGGACCCGGATGAGTCTGAAAGTACTTGGGACACAAATGAAAACTATGGCAGATTCATCGGCCAATTCCCCCATGAAACTAAGATTCTGATTCGAACAATGGAAAGGATCTACGAAAGGATATCCAGACATAAGTTGTCTGTTATATTTAACAATACTTGCCTTCAAGAAAAGATGCTGCCTATAAATATATATATATATATATATATATATATATATATATATATATATATATATATATATATATATATATATATGTGTGTGTTTTGATCTCTTGGATCTATTTTTAGAGCTTTTTGCTTCCACGTCTAAAATTATCCAATTCTGGCTTCATTAATCAATATTTGGATTCCATTCACAGTTCTTCTTCTGGTGGAAAATTGTCTTAATCTCCTCTCCCCCTCGGACCACACCCCAGACTGATGCCCGAGGAGAGGCGGAAACTCTGCTTGAAAAAAAAAAAAAAGGGTGGGTTAGGGTAAGGGTTAGAGTTAGATCCTTCGGAGTATCACTATAAGAGGATCTGTCTGTCTGTCTGTCTATCTGTCTGGTGTGTCCGCACATCTGAATCTCGGTCAATCAACCTATCACGCTCAAATTTAAAATAGCAAATGGACGCTTTTTTTTTTAAATGTTTTTTTTTATTTTCGATTGACATAAGCAAATATCAAATCCATCTTTATCATGGATTCTGGCAGAAAAAAACCCACAAGTAGCAATCAGGCTGAGCTGACTTTCAAAGTTGAATCTAATTCAGGCTAATAAAAACTGTGTTTTGTGTCTAATGTTCCTGTGAAATAATATGACGCAGATGCAGGTTAGAAACGTAAATGAAGTTGTCTCAACTCGAAGCCACATAGTGAAAAAAGTCATAAGATAAAAAAGAAAAAACTCAGAGGTATTATTTTGGAGGAGAGATTGGAAATCAGAACATTCCTTTGACTTTAACATCAATAAAGACTTACTAAAATTAGATAACAACTTCTAGGATTAACTGGACGGACAATGGGGCAATTAGTATCTGGGGGAAAAGCGAGTTAGAAGATCTGATGTTGTGATCAGTAGGGACCTCCAATTGCATGTGAAGAACGGTGACGTCACTATTTCATGTGTACGTTAAGAAGTCATACATTCGTTTTGCTTTACCGATTGCAAAAAAAACTCTCTCAAATAAAGTTATACTTGTTTTAAAGTAAAATAGTTTAGTTAAAGGTTACATTATCAAATTCTGAAAGAAACCCTTCTTCATTGTCCGATGAAACTACGAAATTTTCTTGTTTTACGACACACGGGGTAGTGTTTACTAAACATCGCGTGAGACATGGCAAGATATTATCTATGTACGGATGAACAGAAGTGAAACAAATTACTTTACTACTATGGTGTAAACAAAATGAACGGTTTGTTTTAACCATTTTTTTCTTCCTTGAGACAGATTATTACTTTTTTTTTACTGAAAAATGTTTACATTTAAAATATTACTGCAAGTAACGATTTATCTATTTTGTTTTGTTAGCATTTGACTTAAATTTGGGTTAAATTTTATATAATAAAAATTAAACTAAAAATGAAAATGGAGAAAGTATTGTGATTTGTTAATGATTAAAAATATTCGTCAATTGAATAATAAAAATTCAAAGTAAAAATAAGTTTATATTTCGAAATGGATAAACATTTTAATTTGAAAAAAGAAAAATGATAAAAAGTATTATAAATATATAATAATAATAATAATAATAATAATAATTACTTTTGTCAACGTTTTTTCTTATTAGTGTTACTGTTTACAAATTAGCGTGCGGCGTGCACCAATTTTACTCTAAAAATGTATGCGCATGCGCGTGGGACAATTTCACTTTAAAAATTGACGTGTTAATTATGGCTAGTATTGCGTTCCATAGTTGCGGCAAAATCAGTTAGTGCAAAAAAATTTTCTTACTTCTAGCAAATGAAGTAGTTTTTTCCAAGTACATAATATGACATCCGCCACAACTTTTGTCTTTTACGATTCATAATACTTCGGGCTATATTATATTAAAATATTTTGAAAAATTTCGAACACGAATATGTTCAAAAATGATGTTTAAAACCGATAAACTCGATCAATACGATCAAATGAATAAATGTCTCTGAAAATAAAAATTATTTCGTAAAACTTTTTTTTTTTTTGCATTTCAATAAATCACAGTATATTTTATTGAGAAAAGGTAAAAAAAAATTCAAAACATAATAATATTGCTTTTATTTCCACTTTTTATTTGTGCATTCACGGACCAGTTTACTAAAACAGTTTACGTAAAATTTAATAAAATTAATCCAATGTGTTTTTTAAAAGAGTTTAGTTTTATATAAGAAAAAAAAATCGCCGGATGACAATATATTTCGTTCAATATTTCATAAAATGAAACAGGGGGGGGGATCACGTAAAAAAAATATTTTCCCTAATATATTTTAGGAAAACAGCATTTTAAAGATAAATTAGTCCTATAATGAATAAGTATTGAAAATTTCGTGAAGATCTGGCCATAACTTGATTTATGCGAGATTTATTAAAAATGTGCCTATCACAGCGCACATAAATGCTTATACATAAGAACGTTAGTTTATCACGTAAAAAAAAGTACACAACATTTTAACTTCACATTTTCATGAGTTTCGTATGCTGGAAAAAATTCTAAAAAATCATCAGCAGTTTATTTAATGTATCCTCTTTTGAATGGTAAAAAAGTTTTGTTGATAATCTTAATCTAAATTAAAGTTACATCGTGTTATATATAGGGGGGGGTAAATAGTTCACAACCAATTGGAGGTCCCTAGTGATCAGGGAGATAAGCCGATTAAATTTTAAATTTTAAATAGTATTTTTAGACCAAATGGACACATTTAAAAAATGTTTTTTTTACTTTTTTTGTTTTTTTGTTTTTTTTTCGATC
>OY744553.1:50865829-50875829 GCA_963556195.1 Sepiola atlantica | reverse complement strand
GGGTTAGTGGTTAGGGTTTAGGATTAGTGGTTAGGGTTAGGGTTTAGGGTTAGTGGTTAGGGTTAGGGTTTAGGGTTAGTGGTTAGGGTTAGGGTTTAGGGTTAGTGGTTAGTGTTTAGGATTAGTGGTTAGAGTTAGAGTTTAGGTTAGGTTTTAAGGTTAGGGTTTAGGGTTAGTGGTTAGGGGTTAGGATTAGTGGTTAGGGTTAGTGGTTAGGGTTAGAGTTTAGGTTAGGTTTTAGGATTAGGGTTAGGATTAGTGGTTAGGGTTAGAGTTTAGGTTAGGTTTTAGGATTAGGGTTAGGATTAGTGGTTAGGGTTTAGTGGTTAGGGTTTAGTGGTTAGGGTTTAGGGTTAGTGGTTAGGGTTTAGGATTAGTGGTTAGGGTTTAGGATTAGTGGTTAGGATTAGGGTTTAGGGTTAGTGGTTAGGGTTTAGGATTAGGGTTAGGGTTTAGGATTAGGGTTAGGGTTTAGGATTAGGGTTAGGGTTTAGGATTAGTGGTTAGGGTTAGAGTTTAGGTTAGGTTTTAGGGTTAGTGGTTAGGGTTTAGGATTAGTGGTTAGGGTTTAGGATTAGGGGTTAGGGTTAGGGTTTAGGATTAGGGTTAGGGTTTAGGATTAGTGGTTAGGGTTAGAGTTTAGGTTAGGTTTTAGGGTTAGTGGTTAGGGTTTAGGATTAGGGTTAGGGTTTAGGATTAGGGTTAGGGGTTAGGGTTTAGGATTAGGGTTAGGGTTTAGGATTAGTGGTTAGGGTTAGAGTTTAGGTTAGGGTTTAGGATTAGGGTTAGGGTTTAGGATTAGGGTTTAGGATTAGGGTTAGGGTTTAGGATTAGTGGTTAGGGTTTAGGGTTAGGGTTAAGGATTAGTGCTTAGGGGTTAGGGTTAGGGTTAAGGATTAGTGTTTAGGGGTTAGGGTTAGGGTTTAGGATTAGTGGTTACAAAACATGAGATTGTTTTTATATGAATTAAAAAAATAAATATTTAATTCACATTTTCAACCAACAAACACTTTTGTGCGGACAATGGTTTTCGTTTTTAATGGAAATCGCTCTAGACGAAAAAAAGAAAGCGTCTTGATGTATGGAAATGATGATGATGATGATGATGATCCACTTTCTGATCAGATAGCGTCGTTTTGTTTGTTTGTTTTTTATGGAAATTGCACCAGACAAGGCATGAAGCCACTTGATGTAAGGAAATAATTATAATAATGAAAAGAAATGGTGATTATGATGATGCTGATGATGATCCACTTTCCGACCAGATAGCGTTTTGTTTGTTTGTTTGTTTGTTTGTTTTTTCATGGAAATCGCTCCTGACAAAGCATGAAGCCACTTGATGTAAGGAGCTAATTTTTATTGTAAGTTTAAAAACAAACAAGTTTTTTTTTAGATTATAATAAAACACCCTAACTCTTCACATGATGAATGTCATCTGCCTTTTTACATTTTTTTCATTTGTTTCATTTTTTTCATTTTTTTCATGGCTTTTAAATCTATAAGCAATTTCCAGGACTCTCCATCAATACTCAGAACTGAATCTATAAAAACTGTAATCATCTGGGTGGCCATTCCTTACAAGCACCCAAAACAGGTACTACATTTTGATCTATTTCGACTGAACGAAACTAAAGTTGGCTCAGCTCATTTTATATCTTTTTAATTATTCAGACAACTGTTCTCATCTTGGATGTTATTCTCACAACGTTTCGGCCGATGTAGTTTCCTATTTTCTTAAGGTGCATTTTGTCGGACTCGGGAATCTGTACAGAATTTTTAACGAAACCCTTCTCCGACCTTCTTCGGGTGTTTCTTGTTGAACTCGGGTATCCTAACAGAATTTGGAACTGAAGACTTTATTTAATCTACAGGGTTGGATTGTTCTTGTTCTGTCAGCCATGGCGGGTAAGAAGCCTTAAGTAATTCTTAATTATATTCTTAGTATCGCCTGTACTGAGGATTGAACCTTCAACCTCGGAAACCTTCGACATAAATAATTTTCCATGGATTACATATTTACAGACAAAATGAGTTTTATGTTTCGGAATATTTTAGATGACGATTAATATTTTGCATTTTTTTTAATCATTCGGACGTCGTTTCTCATCTTTGATGTTATTCTCACAACGTTTCGGCCGATGTAACCTCCAAACTTCTTCAGGTGTATTTTGTCGAACTCGGCAATTTGTAAGTAATTTTGAACAGAACCATTTATTTAATCGACGAGTGAGGGCAGCCTGCTCTCGTTCCGTCAGCCATGACAGATGCACTGAGGATTGAACCTTCAACCCCCAGAAGACTGTCACTGATTATTACTCAGCACTTTTATCCGTTGCATTCTGTTCGAAATTCCATACAGATTTCTGAGTTTGACAAAATGCACTGAAAGAAGGTCAGAGGTTACATCGGCCGAAACGTTGGGAGGATAACATCAAAGATGAGAAGGTTACAACATTTTGTAATACGGTCACAACATTTTGTAATACAGTCACGACAGTTTGTGATACGGTCGCAACGTTTTGTAATACAGTCATAACATTTTGTAATATGGTTACAACATTTTTTGATGAAGTCACAACATTTTGTAATAAGGTCGCAACATTTTGTAATAAGGTCACAACAGTTGGTAATATGGTCACAACATTTTGTAATATGGTCACAACAATTTTTAATACGGTCACAACATTTTGTAATAAGGTCACAACATGTTGTAATACGGTCACAACAGTTTGTAATACAATCACAACATTTTGTAATAAGGTCACAACAGTTTGTAATGAAGTCACACCATTTTGTAATAAGGTCACAACATTTTGTAATACGGTCACAACATTTTGTAATAAGGTCACAACATTTTGTAATAAGGTCACAACATTTTGTAATAAGGTCACAACATTTTGTAATAAAGTCACAACATTTTGTAATAAGGTCACAACATTTTGTAATAAGGTCACAACATTTTGTAATACGGTCACATTTTGTAATAAGGTCACAACATTTTGTAATAAGATCGCAACATTTTGTAATAAGGTGGCAACATTTTTTAATAAGGTGGCAACATTTTGTAATAAGGTCGCAACATTTTGTAATAAGGTCGCAACATTTTGTAATAAGGTCACAACATTTTGTAATAAGGTCGCAACATTTTGTAATAAGGTCACAACATTTTGTAATAAGGTCACAACATTTTGTAATAAGGTCGCAACATTTTTTAATAAGGTGGCAACATTTTTTAATAAGGTCGCAACATTTTGTAATAAGGTCGCAACATTTTGTAATAAGGTCACAACATTTTGTAATAAGGTCGCAACATTTTGTAATAAGGTCACAACATTTTGTAATAAGGTCGCAACATTTTGTAATAAGGTCGCAACATTTTGTAATAAGGTCACAACATTTTGTAATAAGATCGCAACATTTTGTAATAAGGTCACAACATTTTGTAATAAGGTCGCAACATTTTGTAATAAGGTCGCAACATTTTGTAATAAGGTCACAACATTATCACAAAATGTTAAACATCATCCTTTTCTTTCATTGTGCAAATCTCCATTTAAAAAAAATCGTTCGTTTTTCTCTATTTTTTCCCCCAGGTTTATCCCTTGGATAAAATGAGTAAAGACAACGGAGCCATCCTCGTGTGCTGCGGTCCGAGTGCCAACGGGGCACACGGACTTGTGTGCGCGCGTCACCTCAAGCATTTCGTAAGTAATCATATCCCGCCTCATCCCACCTTTTTCTTTTGCATTTCACCGCAAAATAAACAGAAATACAAAAATAAAACTTAATCTCAATTTTAATTTTTATTTGTTTGCACAATTTTTTAACTTATACAGAAAAAAAAAAAACATTTTAGTTGTAAGGGACACAACTGTTTTTTATATTCTTCAATTAAAAGTATGAGTTATCCACCTTTGCTGATTATGATTTTTTTTTTGGTTCTAAGTGAAAAATGTTTCCCTATGACCAGTTGTCCGGGAGGGACTACATAACTTAAAAATAAGCTCAGTATGTTATTATATTACCAATAACATGGTACAACAATAACAAATGAAAATTGGTTAGTCAAAATAAAAGTTTGATATGTCAGCTTAAATGCTATTTAGGTTCAACTTTTAAAATCTCACAAGATAAATTTATTTGTTATTAATTTTTGTGTTGTTAAAAAATAAATACTTTACACTTTCACTTCCCGTCAGAAATAATGGAAAAAGAATGAACTAATGAGGACATTTTTTGGTCCGTGTTGTAAAAAAAAATGTTTTATTTCTAATCGATTTCATCGATTTTTATATTTAATCCATATCAATAAAAAATGTTTATATTTGTCATAAATTAAAAGAGGTGGGGGAGTTCTTACCCTCATAGTCAAAAGTCCTGCTACTGCTACCTAAATCACTTTCTTTCTCTCCTTTCTTTTGTTGCCTTTGGCTGACCGACATTTGACTCTCTAATGAAATCTTATTTTATAGTGATGTGATCCTAAACAATCCCCTCGAATAATGACGACTCCCTTTAGAATCTGCTTCTCTCTTCTCTCCCCTTTTCTCTAGGGATACAAGCCCTCCATTTTCTACCCGAAGACGTCAAACAAACAGATTTTCGAAATCTTCAGATTACAGTGCGAACGCATGGACATGCCGTTTCTCTCATTTTTTCCGAGCGAAGCCCATCTCATCGACTCGGCATACAATTTAGTCATCGATGCAATCCACGGAATCGAAAACGCTGGCCCCGTAAAGGGGGATTTTGCAACACTGATAGAAACACTAAAAAAAGTTGAAAACCCCATCTGCAGCATCGACATTCCATCAGGTGAGGTTTTTTTCTCGGCTTTTGTAAATAAGAAATAACAAAATAAGAGTGTTTGCAGATGACGTCAGTCATTGGACAATGGGCAATGATAAAACGAGTTAATCAAATAATTCTGAAAGCGAATCAAGAATCCAAATTTAATTCTCAGCAAGATGCTGTCGGTGCACACGAGATCTTAAAAACCTGGAATGAACCAAATTTGATTACCTATGAAGACGGTTTATTACAGGTCTTTGTTTACATTGGATTGGAAAATGACCATATTGTAGTCTGCAGGGAAGTACACAAATGGGAAGTTCTTGGAAAGAAACTTTGTTCATGGAAAAATAATTTGTCTTTACTTTAATTCACCCCAAACAAGACACATTGTCACTGAGACGTAAGGGGCTACTGTGATTAGGAGTCAGATTTATAGGGGGCAACCTAAGTAGGGAGTTGGGCAGCAAGATGTTTGTTCATATTACATTTAAATTTCTGTATGTTGGCACAGTCGGAGAAACAGGGAGCAGGGAGGTAATTCCAAAGGCAAGCAGTCTGAGGAAAGAAGCCATTAGAGTAGAAAATTTTCCGGAATCTGTGAAGGGGTGTGATTTTGCTGCTGGTCGGTTTGTCGGAACAGAACACAAAGGAATGATGCAGAAGCAACATTACCACTTCCACTGCATTGATTTGCAGTTCCATGTGTGACAGGCCTTTGCTTGCCGCATGCAGAGGCAAAGACGACCGGAGGTTGATGGATCCTGATGCCGACGTCTTCTGGACTTTCACAAAGCACTGTTAGCTGGATCTAATACGGTGGCCGTGCCATGAAGCACAGTTCCATATGGTATAGCTCTGACACTACCATGTGGCCACCAGCCCTACCGCTATGAGAAAAGGGTTGATGATGAGAAAGATGAGGACGACGATGATGATGACGATGACAACAATGATGATGATGAGGACAGCGACGATGATGAGGACAACGACGATGACGATGACGATGAGGACAACGACAATGATGATGACGATGATAACAATGATGATGACGATGATGATGATAACGATGATGATGATGACGATGATGACGACAATTGTGATGATGAGATGATGATGATGACGATGATGACAATGATAATGACGACGATGATGACGACGATGATGATGACGACGATGATGACGATGACAATAATTGTGATGATGAGATGATGATGATGACGATGATGACAATGATAATGACGATGATGACGACGATGATGATGACGACGATGGTGACGATGACAATGACGACAATTGTGCTGATGAGATGATGACGACGATGACGATGACGATGATGACGATGATGATGACGATGATGACGACGTTGATGGCGATGACAATGACGACAATGATGATGATGATGACGATGATGATGATCGAAAGGATTGGGGTCTTTGCTGCTGGTAGGTCGAAAACAAAGTCCACTTTTCCGATATTGAGAGAACAAGGAGCGGGTCGTTCGTCTGAAGGGGATTTGTGGTGATCGATAGATTTGTAGATAAATTACATGCTGAGTTGTCTTCTTTCCTGCACCGAACTTTCGGCACATTCAGTCGTCAACACGGTCAATCTTCTGAAGCCACTGCTCGAGGTCTGAGTAGTGGCCACTTCTGAATCTGCTGAGTGTCACTTGCTGTTGCCCGGTGAGAGACTTTTTAGCTGCTCGACCCAGTTTCTCTCCGTAGTCCCCGTAGATCCTCCTGACTCGTTCATGCAGAAAGGGGGGGGGGGGGGTGGTATAATCGCGTGGTAGATCGCTGCTTTCGTTGCGTCGTAATGGTGGTGGACTTTGGACTCCTCAGAAATGACAACAGAAGCTGACAAGAGCCAGATGGCTAAGTTCTTCTGTGCTTGAAATCGACGGTACGAATGTTGTACTAATTTTTCTGTACCAAAATAAAATGTATATATATATATATATATATATATATATATATATACAGATTATTTCTATCGCAAATACAAATAAAGTTATAAATTGTTTCAAGTGCACACAGACTTTATGGACACCCTGTATTAAAATCAAAACAATCATCAAATTAAAAACAAATTAATAGTTAATTAATCAAGTGTCTTTTTGCACAGCAATATGCAAATCACTTTACTATTGAGATCACATAAGCAGTATATAAATGAAACCGTGTTTCTATTTTGTACACTTGAATTAACTTGAAATAATGTTTGATTTCACCGTGAGCCTGACTTTTGCTTTCATGTAGATTTTGCATGAGCTTTTTTCTGAAAATACTTAATTCCGGCTAAAAAAATTGTTAGAATGGAGACATTTTCTCTTTCTCACCGAAATAGGTTATAGGAGAATTATTGAATGCAATTATACTTATAACGAAGGACCCCACACGCTTCTTTCTGACCCTGTGGGTATCGTTGTCAGCCACTCACGCACCGGTGTTTGATATCCCGGTTGCGGTGCCGAGTAAAACAGATACCTCACTCTGATCCGGTGTCACCAAACCACTTGTAACATAGGTGGTCCACTCGTGTCTCTATCTCTGTGCTCACACGTCTGGTTCTCTGCACAGAAATCTTTCCAGACTGTGAACACCCTCTTTGGCGGATCGTTTTAGTGGCAGCAAAAAAAAAAGATGTGTCGAATTTCCTCCAAGGTCGTGATGACAGCGATGATGATAATTTCGTTGATTCTGTGAAGGCAAGGTTACACAAGCAGAACAAATCGACAATAGGAATAATTCAAACAACTCAGCGGTTTCCTTTTGTATCAAATAATTATTAACAAGATAAACAACTGTTTTTAAAACGTCGAATTAAAGTCTGCTTTTCGATAATGTCTTTGTTTACTAACTATCTCGTTTCTCTCTCTCTGTGCGTGAGACCCCATTTACGATTGCAAGTCCTTAAGTAAGTCGTAACTTGTCTACTGAAAACGGTGGGGGGAACACTATGGGCAACGTCATCCAAACGAGAGGCCTTTCGCGCGACCTCCCGCTTGGTGGCCGCTCGAGTCTGAGGAAAACACGATCGTCTAGGCGACGATCCCAATTTTAACTGCTCATCTACTCAAAACAAAAATCCTTCCTCTTCCCAAAAAGGTATATTGTAACACCCTTTCTTTCTCCTTGGGTATTTCTTCCTCTCTCGGGAGGGAGTGGTGTTGGGTATACTGATTTACTCTCTCTCTCTCTCTCTCCCATCCCTTTCTCTGTGTCTTTCCTCCTCTTTCGGGGTTGGTAGGGGTCGAGTGGTGGCCCCTGTCACCGATTCAGATAAACAGAGTTTTCTGTTTCAGCTTTCATTGCTTATCATGACAAAAACGATTTTTCGCCTTCTTTGTCTTTATCAAAAGGGTTCTCGACCTCCCAAGAGCTGACCTGTTATCAGCCTATGCGTGATTAAGGGATCATTACCAAATTCCGAGGTGGTATCTGGCAAGCGACTCCTTGGGAGGGGATAATCACAATTGACAACCAACACGCTTTTTCCAGACATTTCGTCACCAACTCTGGCCAATATTTGGACAGTCGAAGATATGTACTAGCCTCAGATCTCTACTTATTTCTACGTAGGGTCCAGCATCCTCACCAAGATGCATACTAATGCGCTCCAATGGTGCACGATCTCCGTCGGTCATAATCGTTGTTTCATATACTGAGTTCTTCAAAAATAAATATATATTAAATTATGCTACTTCAAACGGGGGGATGTGCGTGTGTTCTTGCCCCCACATGAATTTTCTTTCTTCAATTAGTCTCAAGTATTCAAACAAACTTTCTAAAAAAAATTCCGATTTCGCTTTGCTTACGAAATTAAGTCATCAAAATTAATCCCCGTTTCTTCATAAACAAGTTAGTTTGTTCTTTTACTCCCGTGTGTGAGATTTTTTCTTCTTTTTTCTCATAATATGCGACGCAAATAGGTCACCGAGTTTTCTAATGAATAAATAAATAAATAAATAAATAAATAAATAAATAAACGAGACATTTTCTTTTGTTTCTTCCGCCAGGTTGGGACAATGACAGCGAAAATGCGGACGGGTTACAACCGGAGATGCTGATTTCGCTGATGGCGCCCAAACTGTGCGCCCGTCATTTCCGAGGGGCTCATCACTACCTGGGCGGACGCTACGTACCGCGCACGCTGGCACTGCGCTACGAATTGAACCTGCCGAAATTCGAAGGCACCGACTGCGTCATGCTGCTAAAGACCCAACTGCAGTCGTCGAGCACAACCAACTCCACGACCGCGACCAATTCGTAGACGAGTTTGTTTGTTTTTTTTCCGCAAAAGATTGACGCAGACACACACCCAACCACCAACCCAACTATTCTTTTGTTCCGTGTTTGTTTTGTCGCTGCTCTCAGCGCGAGATTTGTGCTTTTTTATGGATGGAACTGTTGTCCTTTACATAGACTCTCTCTCATGAATATATACACGACTTTAAAAAAAACGATATATATATATATATATATATATATATATATATATATATATATATATATATATATATAAAACCCCGAATATATATATATATATATATATATATAAAACCCCGAATATATATATATATATATATATATATATATATATATATATATATATATATATATATATATAAAACCCCGAATATATATATATATATATATATATATATATATATATATATATATATATATATATAAAACCCCGAATATATATATATATATATATATATATATATATATAAACCCCCGAATATATATATATATATATATATATATATATATATATATAAACCCCCGAATATATATATATATATATATATATATATATATATAAAACCCCGAATATATATATATATATATATATATATAAAACCCCGAATATATATATATATATATATATATAAAACCCCGAATATATATATATATATATATATATATATAAAACCCCGAATATATATATATATATATATATATATATATATATATATATATATATATATATATATATATATATAAACCCCGAATATATATATATATATATATATATATATAAAAATGGAATAAAGGATAAGCAAATCAACAACTAGCAAGAATAAACTCAAAAACACATCTTGAACAGTTCTACCAAAATATTTCGATCGTTTATAATACGACCTTCTTCAGTAGGTAGCAGAACTTTAATTAAAACATAAAAGTTTTCAAATTTATAC
>OY744553.1:50858329-50860829 GCA_963556195.1 Sepiola atlantica | reverse complement strand
AATATTAAACAAATAAGTAATACAAAATTAAATATTAAAAAAATTAGTAATAAAAAATTAAATATTAAACAAATTAGTAATAAAAAATTAAATATTAAATAAATTAGTAATAAAAAATGTAACATTAAACAAATAAGTAATAAAAAATTAAATATTTAATAAATTAGTAATAAAAAATTAATTATTAATTAGTAATAAAAATTAAATATTAAACAAATTAGTAATAAAAAATTAAATATTAAACAAATTAGTAATAAAAAATTAAATATTAAATAAATAAGTAATAAAAAATTAAATATTAAACAAATAAGTAATACAAAATTAAATATTAAACAAATTAGTAATAAAAAATTAAATATTAAATAAATAAGTAATAAAAAATTAAATATTAAATAAATAAGTAATAAAAAATTAAATATTAAATAAATAAGTAATAAAAAATTAAATATTAAAAAAATTAGTAATAAAAAATTAAATATTAAATAAATAAGTAATAAAAAATTAAATATTAAACAAATAAGTAATACAAAATTAAATATTAAACAAATTAGTAATAAAAAATTAAATATTAAACAAATTAGTAATAAAAAATTAAATATTAAATAAATAAGTAATACAAAATTAAATATTAAAAAAATTAGTAATAAAAAATTAAATATTAAATAAATTAGTAATAAAAAATGTAACATTAAACAAATAAGTAATAAAAAATTAAATATTTAATAAATTAGTAATAAAAAATTAATTATTAATTAGTAATAAAAATTAAATATTAAACAAATTAGTAATAAAAAATTAAATATTAAACAAATTAGTAATAAAAAATTAAATATTAAACAAATAAGTTTTTATTACTTATTTGTTAAATATTAAATAACTTAGTAATAAATAATTCAATATTAAACAAATAAGTAATAAAAAATTAAATATTTAATAAATTAGTAATAAAAAATTAAATATTAATTAGTAATAAAAAATTAAATATTAAACAAATTAGTAATAAAAAATTAAATATTAAACAAATAAGTAATAAAAAATTAAATATTAAACAAATAAGTGAGTATAAAAATAAGGATTAAAAATTATTATTTAAAAATGAGTATTTAAAAAGACAATTATTAAAATTAAGTATAGAACATGGGTATTAATACATATCTAATCTTTATATTCCTTTTTTTCTACTAAATAAATTAATATGAGACGCATTTTGTTTTGTTCCAGCCTGACTGCGGTGTGTTATTCAATGATGAAGCCTCTTTCTGAATGTTTGTTAAATATATACAAATACAATAAAAATAACAAACATTCACAAAGAGGCTTCATCAGTGCACAACACACCACGGTCAGACGTAAACAAAACAAAATGCGTCTCATATTAATTTATTTATTGAAAAAATCCGATTGGAATATTGAAATATTGGAATAGCGAAGAATGCTGGATACCAATAGAATCCAGGAAAGATTTATTAGTATATCTGTAGGATCGTTATGCCACGAAATTAGCAGATACTTTGGTACTTTTATAGATGACGTATCATGTTTCCGTGACTTCGCGTCGTCAACGTCCGGGCAGACGATAAATTGAAGACTGGCAGCCGATAAATTACGACGAAGAAAAACAAAGTAAAATATATAAATAAAAATTAAAGAAAAAACAAACTGTTATTAATTAGATGTTTATTTTTGTTTTGTTTTTGTTTTTTTTGTCAAATGAACCATTGTTAATCAAATGTTTTTAAATAAAATGTTTTTGTTTTTTGTGTACCGGAAAGTTTCAAAAATATGATTTTGTTTGATTTGTTATTGTTTTTTTCACTTTTTTTTTTTTTTTTTTCAAAATTTCAAAAGAGAACATTTCTGGCAGAAGTCAATTGGGCATCTTTTACGAGACTCAGCAGAGTAAAAACGCTAAAAAAACAAATATACAACAAATAAAAGTAACTGTAAGCTGTAAAAGTTAGTTTCAAACTTGCATGTGCTATTTGTTTGTATTTTAAACCCGTTTGAAGTGCTATTTATTAGAAATTTAAGTTCGACAGACGGTCAGCGAAGAAAACAAAATGGCCGCTCTACGTAATAATATAGAGCGACTGGCCGCCATTTATATTTGAGAAAGTAGATGTTTTAAAAAACAAGAAATTTTTTTTTAACATCTAATAAAAAGCCATTTATACTACGTAAAAATACAAACAAATTACATAGGTAAGTAGAAAAATGTCTATTCTAGACATAAGTCAACTTTACTTGTTGCAAATTTATGTTTTTAAACTCTTTCTCGTTCTTTTTTTGGACCCCGTTCGCGCCTCTGCTGAGCGTCGTAAAATATACCCAGTCAATTAGTCCTTCGGGAGATTCAACGAGCTGACAGAGATTATAGAACTTTATTTTTTTTTTTAGTTATTAAACGCGATCAATTTCTTTCAAAAGTTATCGGCTGCTGCAACCTAATTAATTGTTTAATAGCTTCGTCAACTGTCGGGCTCTTCCGAGACCTGCCCGA
>OY744553.1:50738329-50853329 GCA_963556195.1 Sepiola atlantica | reverse complement strand
CCGAATCTCTAAGTTACCCCCTATGTGCCAAATATCTACGTGCCTTAACCTTTAAGTGACCCATGGGGACAGAACCCCCTTAAAACTTCAAATACGTATATCCGATTTTAATGAAATAATATAAGACACTAATTGAGATAGTTTTCCAACATTTTAGCTTCTTCCGATTATATTAGGGGGCGAAACGGGAGGAAGAGGGGAGAGGAGGGAAGTTAAAACAAAGTAAGTCATATGGTGTTTTGAGCATAGTTACATATAAATTTTAAAATGGCCACCATCTTTAAAAAGAGGACATAACTCTGTATTACACAGAGTTACTTACCTTTGATTGGAACAATAAGAAAATATCTTGGTAAAAAATGCTTGGAGCAGCCATTTGTAATCCAATCGAATGAATGAGTGGTTTGAACTCTTTTAAAGCCGTCGCTAATTTGCATGCGTGATAATAAAACTAAATAAATAACGATATAGATAGATTGTCAAGACCAAAAGCCACTCGAGGATAAGGGTTAATGAGATAGATGGATTGTCACTTGAATGATGAAGAATATTATGAGAGGATTGAAACTGATGAACAAATTTTGATTACTTACGAGAACAGTTTATGACAAGTATTTGTTGTCATTGGATTTGAAGATGACCATGTTGTAGTCTGCAGGGAAGTAGTTCTGTTGTAATGTGTTCAACGGATTGCAAGTTTCTGGAAAGAAAGTCTGCAAGTGGCAGTTTGATAAGAATTAATAATAATTAAAAAGAGTTTACAAATGGCTTCCATCTTAAAAAGGGACATCACTCTGCATTCGTCTATACAGAGTTACCATCTTAAAAAGGGGACATAACTCTGCATTCTTCTATACAGAGTTACCATCTTAAAAAGGGGACATAACTCTGCATTCGTCTATGCAGAGTTACCATCTTAAAAAGGGGACATAACTCTGCATTCTTCTATACAGAGTTACCATCTTAAAAAGGGGACATAACTCTGCATTCGTCTATACAGAGTTACCATCTTAAAAAGCGGACATAACTCTGCATTCGTCTATGCAGAGTTACCATCTTAAAAAGGGGACATAACTCTGCATTCGTCTATGCAGAGTTACCATCTTAAAAAGGGGACATAACTCTGCATTCGTCTATACAGAGTTACCATCTTAAAAAGGGGACATAACTCTGCATTCGTCTATGCAGAGTTACCATCTTAAAAAGGGGACATAACTCTGCATTCGTCTATACAGAGTTACCATCTTAAAAAGGGACATAACTCTGCATTCGTCTATACAGTGTTACCATCTTAAAAAGGGGACATAACTCTGCATTCTTCTATATAGAGTTACCATCTTAAAAAGGGGACATAATTCTGCATTCTTCTATACAGAGTTAGCATCTTAAAAAGGGACATAACTCTGCATTCGTCTATACAGAGTTAGCATCTTAAAAAGGGACATAACTCTGCATTCGTCTATACAGTGTTACCATCTTAAAAAGGGGACATAACTCTGCATTCTTCTATACAGAGTTAGCATCTTAAAAAGGGGACATAACTCTGCATTCGTCTATACAGAGTTAGCATCTTAAAAAGGGGACATAACTCTGCATTCGTCTATACAGAGTTACCATCTTAAAAAGGGACATAACTCTGCATTCGTCTATACAGTGTTACCATCTTAAAAAGGGGACATAACTCTGCATTCTTCTATATAGAGTTACCATCTTAAAAAGGGGACATTACTCTGCATTCTTCTATATAGAGTTACCATCTTAAAAAGGGGACATAATTCTGCATTCTTCTATACAGAGTTAGCATCTTAAAAAGGGACATAACTCTGCATTCGTCTATACAGAGTTAGCATCTTAAAAAGGGGACATAACTCTGCATTCGTCTATACAGAGTTACCATCTTAAAAAGGGGACATAATTCTGCATTCTTCTATATAGAGTTACCATCTTAAAAAGGGGACATAACTCTGCATTCTTCTATACAGAGTTACCATCTTAAAAAGGGGACATAACTCTACATTCGTTTATACAAAGTTATTTCTATTTGATTGGAATAAAAAAAAATTATATCTTGAAAAACAAAAAATAGAGCAGCGATTTGCAATTTAGTCAAAGTGCATGTGGTTCAAACCTTTTTAGAATCACTGCCAATTTCCACACGTGATGGGCTAAATAGAAAGCAGACTGCACAAGCGAGCGGCAAATTTGATATAGGGATGTTGGCGTGTTACGACAACCGGATTCGTCTCCACTTTTTCCAATAAGTTTTTTGTTCAGTCTATTGAATTTCTTCCCGTTTGTTTTTGTCATGCACCAAATATTTGATTATCGAACAATTCCGGAGTTTAGTGGTTCCGTTGCGGATAAACCAGTTCTACAATGGATTCAAAATGTCAAGATGATATGCGACCTTCGCAAGAGCAACGACATTGAACGAATGCTGCCGCTGCGCCTGCAAGACGACACTTTAGTCACATACTAGTAACTAAGGCAGAAACAAAAGGCAAATTCGCAGCCCGTCACCCTTAGGCTGGACTCCAAATATGTTGTGTTTCTGCCGGAAACATCCGGAGATCTCTCATCTATTCTTTCAACGACATGTGTTGGATAACTTTTATAAATTGACTTTCAAACTAACCTATCTCTGACCAAACTGACCTATCTCTGACCAGGTCTTTAATTATCCCTCTTTCTTTCAAGTCCATCCTTACTACTTCCTCCAATGTTTTCCTTGCCTTCTCATACCAACTGACCCTGCTACCTCAACTGTTCTACGTCTACTAACTCAAGAACACTCATCCATTCTTCCACCGTGACCAAACCATCAAAGTCTTCTGTTCTGCACACATTTCCCTATACTGTCCAGGTTTAATCTTCCTCTGGGGTCATCAGATCTAAGCCTATCTTTACAACTCACATTACACATCCATTGTATCATTGTCATATCATTTCTCTTCATGCAAGGTATGTCCTCAACTCTCACTGGCCAGGTTTCACTTCCATGCATCATCACACTGCGTACACACGCCTGATAGACTCTTTTACTTTTTCGACAATGGTAGTTCTCTGCTGGTTAGTAATGGCAGAAGTCATATCTGGAAGTGAGCGAAGAGTAAACGTCTCTACTTCCTACCGGATCCCTGTTAAACGCAAACCACTCGGCGTATTCTTAATTTAGTATGTCCTATGTAATTTAGGATATAACAGCCTTCCTCTATGAACTGGACCTGCTACCTCAACTGTTCTACATCTACTAACCCAAGATCTCTCATCCATTCTTTCAATGTAGTCATACCATCAAAGTCTCCTCTTCTGCACACATCTCTCTATACTGTCCAGATTTAATCTTCCTCTGAGCTAATCAGAATTAAGCCTATCTTTAAGACTCACATTACACATCCACAAATCATTTATTTAATATTTCGGGAAAAGAAACTTCCCTTTGTCAAAAATAATAAACACCACTCCGGAAAATCCTTCCAAACTATCACCCCTCAAAAATATAAATAAAATTAAAAATTAGGATAAATACCTTAATCGGCCCATATCCACACATATCAAAACCAATAATTAATAACTTTTCCAATAATAATCTTTCCAGTTATAAAGAGGGTAACACCCCCATTTCACATTATTATTACTACCATAAGTCCCCACCATCTACTCTTAACTCTTGCACCTGCTCCATCCTGTGCTCCAATGGTATCATGAAGGTAACAAAACTTCTTGACAACCTCAATAGCTTCGTCATCCAAATATACTTTGTCCACTGTAGTCAACTAAATAAAAAGCAAAAGGTAGATTTTCTTCTCTTTATTTGTTGTTGAGGTGGAATGTTTTACATACCTTATAATTATACTTACCCTAACTCTGGATGTAGTGTTGCACCTCAAAATGCGTTCACCTGTTGGTGGTTGACAAAAATTAGCAACGGCTTCGTGTCAAATTATGAGTGAGGATTACGAAAATAATGTTTTCATTATTAAAAAATAAATGACTGCGTCTATAGTAGTCGATGGTAGAGGTCAATTTGAGGAAGGTAAAGGGCAATATGAAGATTGTAGAGGTCAATTTTGATAGAGTACAGGTCAATCTGGAGATTGTAGAGGTAAGTATTGAGATTGTCGAGGTCAATTTGGAAATTGTAGAGGTAAATTTGGAGATGGTAGAGGTCAGTTTTTAAATGGTAAAAGTCAGTTTGGAGATTATAAAGGTCAATTTGAAGATGGTAAAGGTCAATTTGGAGATGGTAGAGGTCAGTTTTGAAATTATAAAAGTCAATTTGAAGATGGTAGAGGTCAGTTTTGAGATGGTAAAGGTCAATTTGGAGATGGTAGAGGTCAGTTTTGAGATGGTAAAAGTCAATTTGGAGATGGTAGAGGTCAGTTTTGAGATGGTAAAGGTCAATTTGGAGATGGTAGAGGTCAGTTTTGAGATGGTAAAAGTCAATTTGGAGATGGTAGAGGTCAGTTTTGAGATGGTAAAGGTCAATTTGGAGATGGTAGAGGTCAGTTTTGAGATGGTAAAGGTCAATTTGGAGATGGTAGAGGTCAGTTTTGAAATTATAAAAGTCAATTTGGAGATGGTAGAGGTCAGTTTTGAGATGGTAAAGGTCAATTTGGAGATGGTAGAGGTCAGTTTTGAAATTATAAAAGTCAATTTGAAGATGGTAGAGGTCAGTTTTGAGATGGTAAAGGTCAATTTGGAGATGGTAGAGGTCAGTTTTGAGATGGTAAAGGTCAATTTGGAGATGGTAGAGGTCAGTTTTGAAATTATAAAAGTCAATTTGAAGATGGTAGAGGTCAGTTTTGAGATGGTAAAGGTCAATTTGGAGATGGTAGGGGTCAGTTTTGAGATGGTAAAGGTCAATTTGGAGATGGTAGAGGTCAGTTTTGAAATTATAAAAGTCAATTTGGAGATGGTAGAGGTCAATTTGGAGATGGTAGAGGTAGCTGAGTAAAAGCATCATATAAAAGATAGGCATCTCTGTTACTCAGAGTTGGGGGGGGGGGAGAGTAGGGGTTAATACCTCCCATAGTTTAGTATTTCTGCTGTGCTGAAAAGAATGACGACACACTGATATATGAAAATATAATGATATATCTTTATTGTTGGTTGCAGTGAACGAACGATTGGTGGGGGAGGGAGACGTACACCCAGGAATTCGACGGGTGATTTTTCTCTTCATAAATGACCTATCTTATTCAATCTCATCTGAGATGGGTATATTTGCCGATGACACTACGATCTATTCTAGACATGCGGGTAAATCGATCAAGGCAATGGCTGAATCCCGTCTGTAGTAGAATAGGGCATCAATGGATGGTTCCATTTAATGCTATCAAGACAACAGAAGAAGAGTCCACACCTGCAGGGGCATCCTAAGTGGGGAGTTATTATTTTTGTATGGATAGACATTGTCATTCTTTTTTTTGATATTTCCTTTCCTGCTAGATATTAAGCTTTTTTTTTTGTTGCTACAAGCTACATAAAAAAATATGTTTCTTCATTCATATAAGGCAAATATTGGTCAGTGTTGTTAAAAACAAAAATTTCATTTCCAATCGATTTCATCGATTTCATATTTAATCCAATAAACCGTTTTTGTTTTGATTACTAATACAAAAAATGGCCAGAAAACCCCATTTGTAGCATCGACCATCAGGTAAGAGAATTTTTTTTTTTGTTTTCTTGGTCTGGACATTTTTGAGTTGGTGATGACCTTGCCTCTGTCTGGCTGGGGTATGGTTCTGTGCAGTTTTAGGAGGCTTACCCTTCCCAGGCTTTACCTTCTCAAATGTGCCTCAGGGGTCGATACTTGGACCGTGATTATTCCAGATCTTTATAGACGACCTTCCTGATACAATTGCATCTGAGATGGGTGTATTTACTGATGACACAACACTCTATTCTCACCATGCAGGTAAATCGAAGACACACATATCCGAGGCAATGGCTGAATCTAGTCTGTAGTAGAATGATGCATCAATGCTTCCAAGACAAAACGCCTTTCCTTTAACAATTAAAAGAAACCTTTCCAAACCACCGATTGCTACGGATGATAGCACCCTACCTGAGAGTCCAGCGTTCAAACTCCTTGGTCTAACATTCACCGGCAACATGAATTGGAATAAATACTACCAAGTCTGCTGCATAGAAGGTAGGCACCCTTTACCAGGCTAGAAAACTAGACAAAACTCCTCTCTTTTAACAATTATAAGAAACCACGTCATGGCTGATGGTACCTTTCCTGAGAGTCTAAAGTTCAAACTCCTCGGCCTAACATTCACAAACAAAATGAATTGGAACAAATACACAGAAGACACTGCCAAGGCTGCTGCAAAGAAGGTAGGCTCCCTTTACCGTGCTAGTAAATTTCTCAGACCCGCCAGTATCCTATATCTCTATAAAGCCACCATTTGCCCATGCATCTAGTATTGTTGCCACAGCTGGGCTGGTGCACCAACCACTAGTCTCTCCCTCTTGGACAGGGTCCAAAAAAGAGTCGCCAACTTAATAGGTACCACACTGTCTATCAAGTTCTAGCCTCTGTCGCATCGCTGCAGTTTTGCATCCCTGTGCTTGTTTTACAAGAACTTCAACAGAATTTGCTCTGATGAACTTACTGCACTTCTAACCTCAACAAAAAACATAAAATTTTCTTGTAATAAAATTAAAAGTGTTGCTATTAAAGATGGCGTCCAATTCAGTAAAAGAACCTAGAAACCGCATTCTGTTTTTTTTCTGATGTTTTGATTAGTCATCATCATCATCATCATAATCATCGTTGTCATCATCATCATCATCATCGTCGTCGTCATCATCAACATCATCATCGTCGTCGTCATCACCGTCATCATCATCGTCATCATCATCATCATCAGCATCATCACCGCCATCATCAGCATCGTCATCATCATCATCATCATCATCATCATCATCATCAGCATCATCATCGTCATCAGCATCATCATCAGCATCGTCATCATCAGCATCATCATCGTCATCGTCATCATCATCATCAGCATCGTCATCATCATCATCATCAGCGTCATCATCATCATCAGCATCGTCATCAGCAGCAGCAGCAGCATCGTCATCATCACCATCATCATCAGCATCATCACCGCCATCATCAGCATCGTCATCATCATAAGCATCATCGTCATCAGCATCGTCATCATCATCATCAGCATCGTCATCATCATCATCATCATCAGCAGCAGCAGCATCATCACCGCCATCATCAGCATCGTCATCATCATAAGCATCATCGTCATCATCGTCATCATCATCATCAGCGTCATCATCATCATCAGCATCGTCATCAGCAGCAGCAGCATCGTCATCAGCAGCAGCAGCATCGTCATCATCATCATCATCATCATCATCATCATCATACGCATCATAATCATCATCATCATCAGCATCATCGTCATCATCGTCATCATCATCATCATCGTCATCATCATCATCGTCATCATCATCAGCAGCAGCAGCATCGTCATCAGCATCATCATCATCAGCATCGTCATCATCATCCTCAGCAGCAGCAGCAGCATCAGCGTCATCATCATCAGCATCATCATCATCATCGCCATCATCATCATCCGATTAATTTTTGAACAGGCCTTTGATTAAGGTGGGGCCTGCCTGTCAGTCTTGATCGAAGTCTTTCACTCCAGGCTCGGCGGTCGCGAGTAATGGAAAATTCTAGTCCCGAGAAAGAGAGAGAAGGAGAGAGAGAGAGAGAGAGAGGGGGAGAGAGGGAGGGAGGGAGATATGGAGAGAGAGGGAGTGCGAGAGGAGGAGAGGGAGAGAGAGATGGAGAGAGAGGGAGAGAGAGAGGGGAGGGAGAGATAGAGAGAAGGAAAGAGAGAGAGGGGGAGAGACGGAGTGAGAGAGAGAGGGAGAGAGTGAGGGGGAGAGGGGGAGAAAGAGAGGGGAGAAAGAGAGGGCAGAGATAGAGAGAAGGAAAGAGAGAGAGGGAGAGACGGAGTGAGAGAGAGAGTGGGAGAGAGAGAGTGGGAGAGAGAGAGTGGGAGAGAGAGAGAGGAGAGATAGAGAGGGAGAGATAGAGAGGGAGAGATAGAGAGGGAGAGAGAGTCTGTGGATAATTCATGGACACGATCTTTGGACTTCTGAAGAGTCGCGCGTATGGAAAATCCAAGATATATAACACTATATTTAGTTGTTCATGTGTTGACGAAACAGTCCGTCAAGTATATGGATTTTTTGCTGAAAACAGCTTGGTGAATGGAATTTAGCATTCTATTGTATATTGTTTTTTTACATTAAAGGTCACCGCTTATCAAGGCCCAAAGGCCACTCGAGGATAAGGGTTAAAGAGTTTGACTGGTGGACGATGAGACAACATCGCATTCACCAGCACGATGGTTGTAGCAGGGTAGAAATTGCTTATTTAATGGCTACAGACAAGATGAGAAATAAACCCTATATATGTGTGAAGGAGGCGGACAACTATAGTCGGTAGTCATAAAAGTGTTCAACAGGCAGAAACTTGCATCATAGCTTTTAATTTCTTATAATATATAGCTAATAAACATATACATATAAATATAAATATATAGCTAATAAACATATACATATAAATATAAATATATAACTAATAAACATATACATATAAATATAAATATATAACTAATAAACATATACATATAAATATAAATATATAACTAATAAACATATACATATAGATATAAATATATAACTAATAAACATATACATATAAATATAAATATATAGCTAATAAACATATACATATAAATATAAATATATAGCTAATAAACATATACATATGAATATAAATATATAGCTAATAAACATATACATATAAATATAAATATATAACTAATAAACATATACATATAAATATAAATATATAACTAATAAACATATACATATAAATATAAATATATAGCTAATAAACATATACATATAAATATAAATATATAGCTAATAAACATATACATATAAATATAAATATATAGCTAATAAACATATACATATAAATATAAATATATAGCTAATAAACATATACATATAAATATAAATATATAGCTAATAAACATATACATATAAATATAAATATATAGCTAATAAACATATACATATAAATATAAATATATAGCTAATAAACATATACATATAAATATAAATATATAGCTAATAAACATATACATATAAATATAAATATATAGCTAATAAACATATACATATAAATATAAATATATAGCTAATAAACATATACATATAAATATAAATATATAGCTAATAAACATATACATATAAATATAAATATATAGCTAATAAACATATACATATAAATATAAATATATAGCTAATAAACATATACATATAAATATAAATATATAACTAATAAACATATACATATAAATATAAATATATAGCTAATAAACATATACATATAAATATAAATATATAACTAATAAACATATACATATGAATATAAATATATAGCTAATAAACATATACATATAAATATAAATATATAGCTAATAAACATATACATATAAATATAAATATATAACTAATAAACATATACATATGAATATAAATATATAGCTAATAAACATATACATATAAATATAAATATATAGCTAATAAACATATACATATAAATATAAATATATAACTAATAAACATATACATATAAATATATAGCTAATAAACATATACATATAAATATAAATATATAACTAATAAACATATACATATAAATATATAGCTAATAAACATATACATATAAATATATAACTAATAAACATATACATATAAATATAAATATATAACTAATAAACATATACATATAAATATAAATATATAACTAATAAACATATACATATAAATATATAGCTAATAAACATATACATATAAATATAAATATATAACTAATAAACATATACATATAAATATAAATATATAGCTAATAAACATATACATATAAATATAAATATATAGCTAATAAACATATACATATAAATATATAGCTAATAAACATATACATATAAATATAAATATATAGCTAATAAACATATACATATAAATATAAATATATAGCTAATAAACATATACATATAAATATAAATATATAACTAATAAACATATACATATAAATATAAATATATAACTAATAAACATATACATATAAATATAAATATATAGCTAATAAACATATACATATAAATATAAATATATAACTAATAAACATATGCATATAAATATAAATATATAGCTAATAAACATATACATATAAATATAAATATATAGCTAATAAACATATACATATAAATATAAATATATAACTAATAAACATATACATATAAATATAAATATATAGCTAATAAACATATACATATAAATATATAGCTAATAAACATATACATATAAATATAAATATATAACTAATAAATATATACATATAAATATAAATATATAACTAATAAACATATACATATAAATATAAATATATAGCTAATAAACATATACATATAAATATAAATATATAGCTAATAAACATATACATATAAATATAAATATATAACTAATAAATATATACATATAAATATAAATATATAGCTAATAAACATATACATATAAATATAAATATATAGCTAATAAACATATACATATAAATATAAATATATAGCTAATAAACATATACATATAAATATAAATATATAGCTAATAAACATATACATATAAATATAAATATATAGCTAATAAACATATACATATAAATATAAATATATAGCTAATAAACATATACATATAAATATAAATATATAGCTAATAAACATATACATATAAATATAAATATATAACTAATAAACATATACATATAAATATAAATATATAACTAATAAACATATACATATAAATATAAATATATAACTAATAAACATATACATATAAATATAAATATATAGCTAATAAACATATACATATAAATATAAATATATAGCTAATAAACATATACATATAAATATAAATATATAGCTAATAAACATATACATATAAATATAAATATATAACTAATAAACATATACATATAAATATATAGCTAATAAACATATGCATATAAATATAAATATATAACTAATAAACATATACATATAAATATAAATATATAACTAATAAACATATAAATATAAATATATAACTAATAAACATATACATATAAATATGAATATATAACTAATAAACATATAAATATAAATATATAACTAATAAACATATACATATAAATATAAATATATAACTAATAAACATATAAATATAAATATATAGCTAATAAACATATACGTATAAATAAAAATATATAACTAATAAACATATACATATAAATATAAATATATAGCTAATAAACATATACAGATAAATATAAATATATAACTAATAAACATATACATATAAATATAAATATATAGCTAATAAACATATACATATAAATATAAATATATAACTAATAAACATATGCATATAAATATAAATATATAGCTAATAAACATATACATATAAATATAAATATATAGCTAATAAACATATACATATAAATATAAATATATAACTAATAAACATATACATATAAATATAAATATATAGCTAATAAACATATACATATAAATATAAATATATAGCTAATAAACATATACATATAAATATAAATATATAACTAATAAACATATACATATAAATATAAATATATAGCTAATAAACATATACATATAAATATAAATATATAGCTAATAAACATATACATATAAATATAAATATATAACTAATAAACATATACATATAAATATAAATATATAACTAATAAACATATACATATAAATATAAATATATAGCTAATAAACATATACATATAAATATAAATATATAGCTAATAAACATATACATATAAATATAAATATATAGCTAATAAACATATACATATAAATATAAATATATAGCTAATAAACATATACATATAAATATAAATATATAGCTAATAAACATATACATATAAATATAAATATATAACTAATAAACATATACATATAGATATAAATATATAACTAATAAACATATACATATAAATATAAATATATAACTAATAAACATATACATATAAATATAAATACATAACTAATAAACATATACATATAAATATAAATATATAACTAATAAACATATACATATGAATATAAATATATAACTAATAAACATATACATATAAATATAAATATATAACTAATAAACATATAAATATAAATATATAGCTAATAAACATATACATATAAATATAAATATATAGCTAATAAACATATACATATAAATATAAATATATAACTAATAAACATATACATATAAATATAAATATATAACTAATAAACATATACATATAAATATAAATATATAACTAATAAACATATACATATAAATATAAATATATAACTAATAAACATATACATATAAATATAAATATATAGCTAATAAACATATACATATAAATATAAATTTATAGCTAATAAACATATACATATAAATATAAATATATAACTAATAAACATATACATATAAATATAAATTTATAACTAATAAACATATACATATAAATATAAATATATAACTAATAAACATATACATATAAATATAAATATATAGCTAATAAACATATACATATAAATATAAATATATAACTAATAAACATATACATATAAATATAAATATATAACTAATAAACATATACATATAAATATAAATATATAGCTAATAAACATATACATATAAATATAAATATATAACTAATAAACATATACATATAAATATAAATATATAGCTAATAAACATATACATATAAATATAAATATATAGCTAATAAACATATACATATAAATATAAATTTATAGCTAATAAACATATACATATAAATATAAATATATAACTAATAAACATATACATATAAATATAAATATATAACTAATAAACATATACATATAAATATAAATATATAGCTAATAAACATATACATATAAATATAAATATATAGCTAATAAACATATACATATAAATATAAATTTATAGCTAATAAACATATACATATAAATATAAATATATAACTAATAAACATATACATATAAATATAAATTTATAACTAATAAACATATACATATAAATATAAATATATAACTAATAAACATATACATATAAATATAAATATATAACTAATAAACATATACATATAAATATAAATATATAGCTAATAAACATATACATATAAATATAAATATATAGCTAATAAACATATACATATAAATATAAATTTATAGCTAATAAACATATACATATAAATATAAATATATAACTAATAAACATATACATATAAATATAAATATATAACTAATAAACATATACATATAAATATATAACTAATAAACATATACATATAAATATAAATATATAGCTAATAAACATATACATATAAATATAAATATATAGCTAATAAACATATAAATATAAATATAAATATATAACTAATAAACATATACATATAAATATAAATATATAACTAATAAACATATACATATAAATATAAATATATAGCTAATAAACATATACATATAAATATAAATATATAGCTAATAAACATATACATATAAATATAAATATATAGCTAATAAACATATACATATAAATATAAATATATAACTAATAAACATATACATATAAATATATTTATATTAATTAAAAAATAAATGGATCCATCGTGGTCGACAGTGAGGGCTTCCTTTTCATTCGCTACTACACCATTAGCCTTAGTTGCCTCCACTTACCCTTGATCTTTCATGTCCAGTATTTAGCAAGTCAGTATCAAGTTCGATATTGGCTAAGGATGGATCCAATGGGTAACCTATTTCCACTCCTTTTAACGATCTTATTTTAATTTCGTAGACCCAATGGGCTACTCATAGCCACTCTTAAAAAAAAAACTAAAAAAAAAACTAAAAAAAAAACTATAAAAAAACTAAAAAAAAACTAAAAAAAAAACTAAAAAAAAAACTAAAAAAAAAAACTTTAAAAAAAAGCTAAAAAAAAAACTAAAAAAAAAACTAAAAAAAAAAACTACAACAACCAAACAAGGTACACAACTTTGATTTTATTAACTCCTTTTTTGTTACAATATTTATTGCGTTGATAATAAAAAAAACAAAAAAAAACAAAAACAATGATTTTGATTTATAAACGAAAAATGCTTAAAAAACTTGATTATTTGCGCAAATATAAAGATTAAATCGTTGTTGGCGATGCTGATGATTGAGGCAAAAATGATTTTTTGTGACGTAATGTAAAAAAAATATCGGAAAATAAAATACAGAAGTTAGTACCCTTGGAGTGGAAATTCTTACCCCCCCCCCTCCCGCAATGAAAAATTACTTTTTTTATGTCAAAATATTCACAGAAATTGCATTTAAAAAATAAGGATATATATATATATATATATATATATATATATATATATATATATATATTCATGCAAACATTGTTAAAAACAACAGAATTCTTCTGTTTAATTATACCTTTTTTATATTTTCAATTTTTCTGATGGTCTTTTTTAGATTAAAATAAAAAAAAAAATGTTCCATAGGTTTCACGAACGTTTTCGATTGTTCGTCGAATCATCCAAGCAAATGAAGAAAAAGTTGGAGAAAGAAGAGAATTTTCCTGGAACAATGTGCGTTTCTCTGCTGTCTTTTTAAAATTCTCTTCTTTCTCCAGCTTTTTTGTTCATTTGCTTCTGACACCTGAGGATCATTCGACGAACAATCGAAAACGTTCGTGAAACCTGTGGAACATTTATTATTTTTTTGATTTTAATACAAAAAAGATCATCAGAAAAATTGAAAAGATAAAAAACAGATTCTGTTATTCTTAACATTGTCTGCATAAATGAGAAAATGCTGCCTAAATACTCACAATATATATATATATATATATATATATATATATATATATATATATATATATATATATATATATATATATATATATATATATAGGCGTGGATATCAAGTCAGTATATGAAAAGAAGCAGCGTTGAAGATTTAAAAACTGAATTTTAAAATAATTGATAACAACAGTAACAACAACAACAATGGGTCATTTCAATTTGAAAGGAGATATAAATACAAAAAGCTAGGGTTAGGGTTAGGGTTAGGGAATTTATTTATTTTTTTAGGAAGCATTTATGTGCAGATACACCAGAGAAGTTAAACGGGTTAGGGTTAGGGTTAGGGTTAGGGTTAGGGTATTTTTTTTTATTTGTTTAGGAAGCATTTATGTGCAGATACACCAGAGAAGTTAAACGGGTTAGGGTTAGGGTTAGGGTTAGGGTATTTTTTTTTGTTTGTTTAGGAAGCATTTATGTGCAGATACACCAGAGAAGTTAAACGGGTTAGGGTTAGGGTATTTATTTATTTTTTTAGGAAGCATTTATGTCCGGATACACCAGAGAAGTGAAATGGGTTAGGGTTAGGGTATTTATTTTTATTTTTTTAGGAAGCATTTATGTCCGGATACACCAGAGAAGTTAAACGGGTTAGGGTTAGGGTATTTATTTTTTTTTTTTTTAGGAAGCATTTATGTGCAGATACACCAGAGAAGTTAAACGGGTTAGGGTTAGGGTTAGGGTTAGGGTATTTATTCATTTTTTTAGGAAGCATTTATGTCCGGATACACCAGAGAAGTGAAATGGGTTAGGGTTAGGGTATTTATTTATTTATTTTTTTAGGAAGCATTTATGTCCGGATACACCAGAGAAGTGAAATGGGTTAGGGTTAGGGTTAGGGTATTTATTTTTATTATTTTTTAGGAAGCATTTATGTCCGGATACACCAGAGAAGTGAAATGGGTTAGGGTTAGGGTTAGGGTATTTATTTTTATTTTTTTTTAGGAAGCATTTATGTCCGGATACACCAGAGAAGTGAAATGGGTTAGGGTTAGGGTTAGGGTTAGGGTATTTATTTTTATTTTTTTTTAGGAAGCATTTATGTGCGGATACACCAGAGCAGTTAAATGGGTTAGGGTTAGGGTTAGGGTTAGAGTATTTATTTATTATTTTTTTAGGAAGCATTTATGTGTGAATACACCAGAGAAGTTAAACGGAAATTGAAAAAAAAATTAATCCAATAATAAGCAGGTCTTGATAAATTATTTTAGCTAATATATCATCCCACCCTCAAAGGAGAAGGTAATCCCTTGGGGGATTGTATCATGACCACAGGACAGATACTATACTATCCCCCCCCCTAGAAAAAGACGGTAATGCCTGGGAGGATCGTATCATGACAGAACAAACATATACTCGACTGCTGTTCCAAAGAAGGAAGTAATGCCTGGGAGAATGACCTTATGGCCACAGAACACATCCTACATTAGCATCTTCTGAAAGGAGGAGGTAATTCCTGAGAGGATGGTCTCATGACAACAGAACACATACTACACTACCTCCCTCCAAGGAGGAGGTAATGCTTAGGAGGATGGTATCATGAATACTACCCTCCTGAATTGAACATTAAAAGTACAATAATACAATTAATAGAAGTAATAGTTCGGCTTCAGACAGACGGATACCAAATCTCCGTTAGATTTAGGGACCAACATTGCATCGAAATATGAAAAAGGGGCCTCTCTCTTTTTTAACTTTTTTTTTTGTTAATTTTTTTTCTTATTTTTTTTTTTCACTTTTATTTTTTTAATTTTATTTTTCTATTTTGATTTTTTTAAATTGCATTTCAAAATATTTTCACTTTTTCACTTTTTTTTTTAATTTAATTTTTTTTGCTTTAATTTTTTTGTAATTATATTTTTTCATTTTGATTTTTTTATTTGCATTTTAAAATATTTTTACTTTTTTATTTTTTTTAAATTTATTTTTACACTTTGATTTTTTTAAATTGCATTTCAAAATATTTTCACTTTCTTCAACTTTTTTTAAAAATTTATTTTTTCATTTTGATTTTTTAAAATTGCATTTCAAAATATTTTCACTTTTTCACTTTTTAAAAATTTTTATTATTTTTCACTTTATTTTTTGTTGATTTGTTTTTTCATTTTGATTTTTTTAAATGCATTTCAAAATATTTTCACTTTTTTAACTTTTTTTAAAATTTTATTATTTTTCATTTTATTTTTTGTTAATTTTATTTATCTTTAATTTTATTTTTTCATTTTGATTTTTTTAAATGCATTTAAAAATATTTTCACTTAACTCTTATGATTAAGCCGCAAGCAATTAAATAATTTTGTATCACGAAAAAAAAAAAATTTTGTCAGTTATTATAAAATTTTTGTTTTTTTAGAAAAAAAATATTTCAAGCCTCAGTAATTTCCATGCTTATTTTTTTTTAAATAAAAAAGTGTTTTTATTTAAAAGATTTTTTTAAATTTTATTATTTAAAAAAGATTTTTTAAATTTTATTATTTTAAATTTTTTTTAAATTTTATTATTTAAAAAAATTCTTTTAATTTTATTATTTAAATTTTTTTTTAATTTTATTATTTAAAAAAATTCTTTTAATTTTATTATTTAAAAAAGATTTTTTTTAATTTTATTATTTAAAACAAAATTTTTTTAAATTTATTATTTAAAAAAAAGTTTTTTTACAAAATATCACATCCACTCATTTTTAGTATTTAAAAAGAAATCGAATTTTTTATCGTTCCTTTTTGATAAATAAAAAATAACAAATTTGTAAATGATTTTGATCTAAACAGCAGCTGAAAGATTGAGAGTTTTGTAGCATTAAAAAGTATCAAAAACATCTTAAAGGGCTGGAAGGGGAGATGGGACAATATTAAGGGCTGGAAGGGGAGAGGGGACAATATAAAGAGCTGGAAGGGGAGAGGGGACAATATAAAGAGCTGGAAGGGGACATGGGACAATATTAAGGGCTGGAAGGGGAGAGGGGACAATATTAAGGGCTGGAAGGGGAAAGGGGACAATATAAAGAGCTGGAAGGGGACAGGGGACAATATTAAGGGCTGGAAGGGGAGAGGGGACAATATTAAGGGCTGGAAGGGGAGAGGGGACAATATAAAGGGCTGGAAGGGGACAGGGGACAATATTAAGGGCTGGAAGGGGAGAGGGGACAATATTAAGGGCTGGAAGGGGACAGGGGACAGTATAAAGGGCTGGAAAGGGACAGGGGACAATATTAAGGGTTGGAATCAGAGAGGGGACAATATAAAGGGCTGGAAAGGGACAGGGGACAATATTAAGGGTTGGAATCGGAGAGGGGACAATATTAAGGGCTGGAAGGGGAGAGGGGACAATATTAAGGGCTGGAAGGGGACAGGGGACAATATAAAGGGCTGGAAGGGGACAGGGGACAATATTAAGGGCTGGAAGGGGAGAGGGGACAATATTAAAGGCTGGAAGGGGAGAGGGGACAATATTAAGGGCTGGAAGGGGACAGGGGACAATATTAAGGGCTGGAAGCAGAGAGGGGACAATATTATGGGCTGGAAGGGGAGAGGGGACAATATTAAGGGCTAGAAGGGGAGAGGGGACAATATTAAGGGCTGGATGGGGAGAGGGGACAATATTATGGGCTGGAAGGGGAGAGGGGACAATATTATGGGCTGGAAGGGGAGAGGGAACAATATAAAGAGCTGGAAGGGGACAGGGGACAATATTAAGGGCTGGATGGGGAGAGGGGACAATATAAAGAGCTAGAAGGGGACAGGGGACAATATTAAGGGCTGGAAGGGGAGAGGGGACAATATAAAGGCCTTAGTAAAGAAGGGGCAGTATAAAAGCCTGGAGGGGGATGCAGTATGTCTGGAGGGGAGAGAGAGTAGGGTGTATAAAAACCTAGAGTATAAATGTTTGGAAGGGAGGCAGTGTAAAGTCCTGGAGGGAAGAGAGAGAGAGAAAGAGGGGGCATATAAAACCCTGGAAGGTTGGCAGTATAAAGGCCTGGGGGAGAGAGAACGGGTGTATAAAAACCTGGAAGGTTGGCAGTATAAAGGCCTGGGAGAGAGAGAACGGGTGTATAAAAACCTGGCAGAGAGGCAATATAAAAGCCTGGGGTGGGGGAGAAAGAGAGTAATATAAAGAATATCGGAATTTCAAAATTTCTTCAAAGAATATATTGATAATTACGTGTGAATTTTTCTTAAATTTATTTTCACTTAATAAACAATATAAAAGTCTAGACTGAAGAGAAAGGGAAGTATAAAAGCCTGGAGTGGAGGCAATTTAAATGTCTGGAAGTGATGAAGTATTAAAGCCCCCCCCACCCCCCGAGAAGAAAAAGGATTAATATAATAGCCTTGAGAAAGGAGAGGGGGCAATATATAGGTCTGGAGAGAAGAGAGGGACAGTAAAAGGCCCGGGAGGGTAAGAAGGGCAGTACCAAGGCCCAAAAAGGTAATAGGGGCAGTACAAAGGCCTTAGGGAGGCAGTACAAAGGCCTTAGGGAGGCAGTACAAAGGCCTTAGGGAGGCAGTACAAAGGCCTTAAGGGGCAGTACAAAGGCCTTAGGGAGGCAGTACAAAGGCCTAGGGCAGCAAAAAGGCCTGGGGTGAAGTACAAAGGCCCAGAGAGGTAAGAGGGGGCAGTATAAAGCCCTAAGGGAGCAGTACAAAGGCCTGGGGTAGTAAAAAGGCCTAAGGAGCAGTACAAAGGCCCAGAGAGGTAAGAGGTGACCAGTAAAAAAGGCCACAATGCTAAAATGCTAAAAAATAGATGATAACTATAGCAACAACAAATTGTTATTTTATTCACAGCTGAATATGTCATCGCTTTCATAAAAGTATTTTCATGTTTATATGAATGGCATGGTTGGGGTTAGGGTTGGGGTTAGGGTTCATCATACCACTCACCCTCCTTCTTTCGAGAGGTTGAAGTTTGAGGGTTTCGTAGAGGGCAGTGTTAAGGCTTCAAAAAGGGTCCAGCTTCTTCTGATGGGGAGAGGAGGGGGTGAATTCTTGTTTTATTCGCAAAGAAAAACACATGCATTTCTTTTGGACGAAAGAACGGCACATTCAGGAATTTAAGGGCGGTTCGTTTTGATTGTTTATTTTTCTACCTGACCCTTTTAAAGGGCCTTTTTTATATTAAACAGGAAATTCTGCAGAGGGGAGTGGCTCCCAATTTGGAACTGGCTATGTAAATTTTTCGCAAATATGAAAGATTTAATACATTTTTGAAAATTAAGAAAAATTTTTTCAAAATTAAAATTTAAAAAATAATTTTTTCTAATTAAAAATTTAAAAAGATATAAAAATTTTAAAAACTTAAAAATAGTAAAATAAAAAAAACATTTTATAAAAAATTTTAAATAAAAAATTTTTTTTCCTCATTTTCCACCCGACAAAAAAAACTAAAATAAAAAATAAAAAAATAAATAAATAAAAAATAAAATTAAAAAAAAAAATAAATAAAAAATAAAAAATAAAATAGCGACGACGTTCTTTACTTTTTGGTTATTTTTTAAAAATTATTCATAAAAATCGGATTAAAGAAGGGCACATTGATGAATTTAAGGGGTTTGTTTGTTTATACCCCCTCCCCCATTGACCCTTTAAGGGCTTTAAATATTAAACAAGAAAATTCTGCAGAGGGAGGGGAGATCTTCCAATTTGGAGGGCCTCTCAGTTTAGGGTAGTGTTTTCATTGTTGGTAGGGGTTAGGGTTAAGGTAAGGTTAGAGGTTAGGGGTTAGGGTAAGAGTTAGAGTTAGGGTTAGGGTTAGGGTTAAGGGTTAGGGTTAGGGTTATGGGTTAGGGTTAGGGTTGGTGGCATTGGTGGGCAGGATTTCCAACCAAAATTTACAAGAAAAGAATAAAAACCAAAAAAGTTTCAAGTTTTTAATAAAATTCTTCAAAAATTCAAACTTGCAAAAAAAAAAAATCATGATTTGTAGTTTTTAATTTTTTAAAATTTTATTTTGATAATGTCACTTGAGGATCGGTGAGGATTCATTCTGAGGGTCAGGTTTGGCAGTTGACTGTGTGTCAAGCCTATGACTTCCGATCACAGATGCACAAAAAAAACCTTGCCTTGTGCGTTAATTTTTTGCAAATACAAAAGACAATTAATTTAACATAATTTGAAAATTAAAAAATTAAGTCAAAAAATTAAAATTAAAAAGTCAAAATAATTTTTTTTTTTTGCAAAAAATATTTTATTTTGACTTTTTAATTTAAAAATGTAAAAACAAAAATAAAAAAATTAATTAATATTAAAAACATTTAAATTAAAAAAAATTTAAATAAAAATAAAAACAAATTAAAAGCTAAAAAAAATATTAAATAAATTTTTGAAAAATTAAATTAAAATCAAAACTAAATTAAATTAAAATTAAAAAGAAAATTTAAACATAAATTTAAAAATAAACATAAATAAATAAATTAAAAAAATTAAAAATTAAAATTAGAATTAAATTTTTATTTAAGTAATTAAAATTGAAAAATTAAAAAAATAAAAATTTAAATAAAAAATATAAATAAAAAATAACTCCCACTTTCCACCCCAACACAAAAATAAAAATTTAAAAATTTAAAAAATAAAAATTTAAATTTAGATAAAAAATATAAATAAAAAATAACTCCCACTTTCCACCCCCAACACAAAAAACAAAACTTTACTTTTTTGCTTTTACAATTAAATAATTTTCACTTCAGTAAAAGAAATTGAATGTGTTGAACAAATATAGTATCTTTTGAAAAAGGATTTTTTTTGTTTCTGATTCAGGAAAAATGCGGACTGGTCAAAGAAACAGATATTGCTTGTTTGTTTCGAAGCGGACATTTTTGTTTATTTGAAATGCAGTTTTGGAAGAAAGAAACACTTGACGAATAATGAATCGACGACGAATAATTACATTCTGAGTTGATTTTGTAAAATAACAAATAAAAAGTTATAAGAAAGTCGGAAATAGAAAAGTGATTTACTCAAGATCCGCGGTCATTAAATACTTCCAAATCAGAGGAAAGTCCATGGATCAGTTAGGGATCATTCCATTCGACAAGCTTCGAAATGAGTCGGAGATGGAAAAGTGTTTTATTTAAGGAAGCTAAATATTGTTCCTCCAAGATCCGTGGTCATTAAATACTTTCAAATCAGAGGAAAGTCCATGGATCAGTCAGGAAACATTCCAGTCAACTATCAAGTTAGTCACAATAGAAGGAATATCCATGGATCAGTAATTCTTCTTCATCCGATTTGTTTTTAAACAGGCCTTTGACTAGTCATCTATAAGAGAGATAGAAAGAGAGGAAGTGAGAAAGAGAGAGGGAGAGAGAGAGAGGAGGAGAGAGAGAGGGAGAGATAGAGAGAAGGAGAGAGAGAGAGATAGAGAGAAGGAGAGAGAAGGAGAGAGAGAGAGAGAGAGAAGGAGAGAGAGAGAGTCTGTGGATAATTCATGGAGCATTCAAGCCCCATGGTCTGCATGGATTGCTCTCGGTCATGGAACATTCCAGTAACAACAAAGGGAGAGTTCATGGATCAGTCAGGGAACATTCTAGTCACGACAAAAGGAGAGTTTGTGGCTTGGATCATGGAACATTTTACTAACGACAAAGGGAAAGTTTATGGATCAGTCATGGAACATTCTAGTCACGACGAAGGGAAGTTCCTTGAGTTGTCATGGAACATTCCAGTTTCCTACCAGGAAAGTCACGACAGAGGGAGAGTTTGTGAATTGTCATGGAATATTCCAGTACCTTACGAGGTCAGTCAAGAGAGAGGGAGATTCTGTGAATCAGGCACAATGGGTTTTCGTTACTCGAACATGGATCGGACAGATTTTTTCGTTGGAGGATGAAGGAAGGGTGTTTAGGGTTAGGATTAGGGTTAGGAATATTAGGGTTAGGGTTAAGGTTAGGATTTAGGGTTAGGATTAGACTGTATAGCCATGTTTAGGGTTAGGGTTAGACTGTATAGCCATGTTTAGGGTTTAGGGTTAGGAAGGTGGGGGGGGGTCGGGCGGAAACGTTTTATTTGCTACTTTGTTGGCTCCTCTTTCCTCTCCTCCTCCTTCTACCCCGCGAAATGCTGAATCACATCTTGATAAAATTTTATCAATTTTAATAATTAAGGCAAAAATAAAATTTTGCGTTAATTGCTAATTTCATATTCATGGACGAATAACATTTTTTAAAAAAAACAAAAAAACAAGATTCATTAAAAAATATTTGGGTAAAAGCAAAAAACTAGTAAAAAGAAAATGCAGCAAAAAAAAACAGATTTTTTATTTTACTTTTTTAAATTTAGCAAAAGAAATCTAAAATTCAATTAAAACGAGAAAAAAAATTTCAATAAAAAAAAATTTTGCTTAAAAAAAATTGTTAAAAAAAGTTTTTAAATTTTAATAAAAAAATTATTCAAAACTTTTCAAAATTACTTAAAATAATTTAATAAATTGTTTTATTAAATTTTTTAATCAATTAAAGAAATTAATTTTAAAAAATTAAAAGAAATTTAATTTTTAAAATTAATTAGAAAGTATCTAATTTAAAAATATTTAATTAATAAAAAATTTATTAAAAACTTTTCAAAATTACTTAAAATAATTTTTTTTATTAAATCTTTTTTAATTAATTAAACAAATTAATTAACCAAAAATTAAAAGAAATTTAATTTTTAAAATTAATTAGAAAGTATTTAATTTAAAAATATTTAATTAATAAAAAAACTAATTTAAATCTTTTTTTTAACTTTTCAAAATTACTTAAAATAATTTAAGAATTTTTTTTATTAAATCTTTTTTTAATTAATTAAAGAAACACATACACTCCCTACCCAAACGGAAATTTTTTGTAGGGGAAGAGACTGAGTGGGTTTTTTTAGGTGCTTCTGTATTATTGGAGCAGATGAAATTTGATCTCTAATTTAGAAAAGTCTGTTGAAAGGGGAGATAATTCAAACTTTTTTTTTCTTTTTGTAACCATAACCCATAAGGAAACCCCAGAGAATTAGTATAAAAATACAATTAAAAAAGAGGTACTTATGCAGTTTACGGACCAGACTGAAATAATAACGTTATAATTTAGAAAGCCATTCTTAACATAGGGAGGGGGGCTTTATTAGCTATTCTTGTACTGTATGGTAAGACTAATGTTTCTAAAACTGCCCTGACAGTACTTATAAGTCACTTTATTAAAGAGAGTTATTTTCAACTAGGAAATAAAGTGCTACTCCAAACTATAGGCATTGCAATGGGTTTGGATACTGAACTATTTGGGGCTAATTAATCTCTATTTACATAGACATGAATAAATATATATATATGCCATCATTATATATATATATATATATATATATATATATATATATATATATGCCATCATTAACAAAAAAAATAATATATCTAGAGCAGGGGTGGGCAAACTTTTCAGAGCAAGGGCCACATTAAAAAAAAAAATTTTTTTTACTGGGCCGCATAGTATATTTTCCAATATAAATGATATCTGAAATAACCGAAATATATGGATTGCAAAGCGAAAATGCAATCATTTACTAGCATTTTGAAGGGCCGCACGAATTACATTGCAGGGCCGCATGCGGCCCGCAGGCCGTAGTTTGCCCACCCCTGATCTAGAGCTTATAGCTATCATGGTTGCAGCCGATTTATTGATGACCTTGTATGTATTAATGATTCAAAACATTTGATGTATCCAAACTGTGAACACAGGGGGACACAAGCTACATTTCTTGATTTGGATATAAAAATTGAGGATGGAATATTTGTCAATAAAATGTTAGTCCTTCCGTATCATCGGGGACAGATGAAATATCTTTAATTTTGAAGAGTCTGTTAAAAGGGGAGATAATTCAAACTGTGTTTTTTTTAATTAAAAAAATTAAATAAAAATTATGTGAATAAAAAACAAGGCCAACACATACACTCCTTATTATCTCTAATCTAGAAGAGTCTGATAAAAGGGGAGATAATTCAAACGGAGAATTCAAAGGGGAGATAATTCAAATGAAAAATTCAATGGGGAGATAATTCAAACAGAAAATTCAAAGGGGAGATAATTCAAACGGAGAATTCAAAGGGGAGATAATTCAAACGGAAAATTCAAAGGGGAGATGAATCAAACGGAGAATTCAAAGGGGAGATAATTCAAACGGAGAATTCAAAGGGGAGATAATTCAAACGGAGAATTCAAAGGGGAGATAATTCAAATGGAGAATTCAAAGGGGAGATAATTCAAACGGAGAATTCAAAGGGGAGATAATTCAAACGGAGAATTAAAAGGGGAGATAATTCAAACGGAGAATTCAAAGGGGAGATAATACAAACGGAGAATTCAAAGGGGAGATAATTCAAACGGAGAATTAAAAGGGGAGATAATTCAAACGGAGAATTCAAAGGGGAGATAATTCAACCGGAAAATTCAAAGGGGAGATAATTCAAACGGAGAATTCAAAGGGGAGATAATTCAAACGGAAAATTCAAAGGGGAGATAATTCAAACGGAAAATTCAAAGGGGAGATAATTCAAATAAAAAATTCAATGGGGAGATAATTGAAATGAAAAATTCAATGGGGAGATAATTGAAATGAAAAATTCAATGGGGAGATAATTCAAACGGAAAATTCAAAGGGAAGATAATTCAAACGGAGAATTCAAAGGGGGGATAATTCAAACGGAGAATTCAAAGGGGAGATAATTCAAACGGAGAATTCAAAGGGGGGATAATTCAAAAGAAAAATCCAGAGAATAAGTAAGAAAATAAATTTAAAAAAAAGGGTACTTATGCAGTTTACGGACCGGGCTGAAATAATAACGTTATAATTTAAAAAGCTATTCTTAATATGGGGAGGTGGAGGGGATTAACTATTTTGTACTTGCACATAACAATTTAATAAATAGATTAGTTAATTAACCCCATCACCTCCCATGTTAAGAATGGCTTTCTAAATCATAACGTTATTATTTCAGCCCTGTTTGTAAACTGCATAAGTACACACTTTTAAAAAAAAAATTTTCTTTTACTAATTCTCTGAATTTTTCTTATGGGTTATGGTTACAAAAAAAAAAAAACAGTTTCAATTATCTCCCCTTTTAATTGACTCTTCTAAAATGAAAATTTCATCCGTCCCAATAATACAGAAGCCCTGTTTTTTATTTTTTATCACAGAAAAACGAGGAGAATGAAATGAATAACTGATAACTGTACAAAAAAATGTGAAACTTTGACGAAGCCGTTAAAAAAAAACCCGATAACGTATGTGAGCGGAATGAGAAGAACGGCGAATAAAAGGCGACTGGTGAATTGCAAATTAAGGCAAAGCAAAAGTTTGGCGGAAAGATTTTTTTTTTAAATGAAAAAAAAAGGTTTTTAGCAAATTTGGAAGCGATACATTCCTATTTCGGTCACGTAAATTATTTAGAGTGAAATGAATTCCGCCATTACCCCCAAACAACTTATATTTTACTGAACCATTATCCTCGAGTGGCGCATAGCCTCGATAAGTGGTGACCAGTGGTAAAAAAAAATAGAAAAATAATCACCCACTGACGGAACCCACCGATAAAAAACATAAGTCCAAATGTAAACAAATTCTTGTTGAGCCGTCCTCGTGAATAGTCAATTTTAAACAATGGTGTGCAGGGGGGGTATTCAATTATATTCCAACTATCTCCCTATCTCATAATATTTCTCAGTACTAGGACTTATACTGGAGTGCTTGTACTAGGACTTATACTGGAGTCCTTGTACTAGGACTTATACTGGAGTGTTTGTACTAGGACTTATACCAGAGTGTTTGGGGCATGCAATCATGGAGTCGGCCCTAGGCATCACTAAACCCTTGCACGCCACTGTCTGGTCAACAGGAATTTAAATCTACCCGTCGAGAACCCTAACCCCAACGCCGAGTCACGGTCTCCGCACAGAAGATATACCATTGTCTCTTTAGTCTCAACCGAAGAAAGGCAGCATTTTCTCTGTCCGTATTTCTGCTCCCTGGAATCGCCTGACAGAGGAGGTTGTGGTGATGCCTACCATATCCAGGTTTAAAGTCGCCTCAGACAAACATCCAGACGGTCTGTTGATACAATATCTTCTGCCTTTGGTTGGGCAGTAGAGGGTAAACACGGCAGTGCTGAATCGTATGGTCCTTCTTTCTACATTCACAGACGGCTTGGTCAGTTTTGTAGCCTCATCTAGTCATAGCAACCTTTGATCGTCCCGTTCCAGTTCTCAGGCGGTTGAGTGTTTTCCACTGGAGCCAGGGTGCGTTTGAGCGAGGAGGTAGAGTTTCAAAAGGTTAGGATTCTCATGTCGGTAGGAAGGAGGCCGTTCTCTAGCCGTCTGGATCACAGCTGTAGTCTGGTCTCTTCAGTAGATGATGTTTTTAGGAGATTGACGTGGCTGAGGAAGCTTTTCCTTGACTTTAGTAGTTGGGCCGTTGGTTCACAGTTCAAGCTGCACCGGTTGGGCAGTAAGGGGCAGACGAGGCAGTGTTGCATCGTATGGTCCTCCTTTTCACATTCGTAGACGGCTGGGCCAGCCCTGCAGCCCTATCGCAACACTTTGAAGCGAGCCGAAAGGCGTGTTAAATAGAATGGTGAGGTGTGAGAATGAGGTTCTGAGCTGAGAATCCTTGTTCGCAGCCATCTGTATGTACAGGCAAGAAATGTATTTCCCTGATCCTGATCACAAAATTAAATTTTTATTTGTATTTATCTCCCTCCCACGGCGGTAAGATGTGACACAGGGTCGGAAAGATCAACATGGCTAGGAGAAGCTTTTCCTTGACTTTAGTAGTTGGGCCGTTGGTTCACAGTTCAAGCTGCACCCATCGGGCAGTCGAGGGCAGACACGGCAGTGTGAAATCGTATGGTCCTCCACTTCACATTCGCAGATGGTTGGGTCGGTTTTATAGCTCTGTCTGGCTATAGCAACTTTTGATTGCCCCATTCCCAGGAGGTTGAGTGTTTTCCACTAACCCTAACCCAGGGGGCTTCTGAACCGGGGGGAAGGGCCTCAGATGAGGGAATTTCCATGTCAGTTTTTTTTCCCTGACTTAAGGTTAAAGAATAGTTTAAATAATTTTCTTCAAATCTTTAATTGAACCAATTTTTTTTTTTCGTTTGTGGAGCAAAAATATTTGGTAATTATGCAAATTAAGACCCAAGGTAAAATCGACTTGGCGTCGGTAGTTTCCTAATGTTTGCGTAGACGACCGGAAAAATACGAAAGCCAAAAAAAAAAAGCAGACGACAAGTTAACATTTTAATTGAAATAAACTTTTTTGTGCAGAAAAAACAACCTTTTCATCACTTGTTTAATGATATTTATCTTAAGGAAACAAACTTTTTCATGCAGGAAAAAATATTTTATGACCCTAACACCGTTGTAACATTTGTTCAATGATATTTTTCTTCTTCAAAAAATAATTTTACGTGTAAAAAAACATTTTATGATCTGTTTAAAAAAAAAACGGTACAGATTAGGACACAAGCTAAAATCGACTCAATGTCGTTTAGGGTTAGGATTAGCTTCAGTCCTAATCTGCATAAGTATCAAAAAAACATTTTATAACCCTAACACCGTTTTAACACTTATTCAGTGATATTTTTCTTCAAAGAAAAATTTTACATGTAAAAAAAAAAATTTTTACGTGTAAAAAAAAAAATTTTTTTACGTGTAAAAAAAAAAATTTTTTACATGTAAAAAAAAAAATTTTTTACGTGTAAAAAAAAAAAATTTTTTTACGTGTAAAAAAAAAAATTTTTACGTGTAAAAAAAAAAAATTTATCTGTTTAGTTTTATTTTGCTTCACACAAAAAATATTTTTTTCTTCGTTAAAAAAAATAAATATTTCTTTCATGCTTTAAGTGTTGATGAGTTTTTGCTTTTTTTCCAGTTGTACATCCAGCCTCGTTTTGGATTTTTTGGATGCAATCACCCGAATTTTCATTCGGCTTTTTACGGCCGTCTACGTAAACATCCGGAAACTACCGGCGCCAAGAGAATTTTGATTGGGTCCTAATCTGCATAAACACCAAAAATCATTTAACCCTAAACAAACAAGTGCTTGCATTTGCTGCAATTTTCCGCACAATTAAATTCATTTGTTTATTTATTTATTTATTTTTTTGTAGGCGTATGATTTAGGGTTGTCTCTGTCCTTTTAGAGTTTTTTTTTTTTGCAGCTTTCAAATCGAAACTACTTCCACCTCTTCAGGTTTGTTCTGTAAATTGCAACCGGAAATATTTATTTGGACTGTTTAAACAGTTTGGATTATTTCAATTTGATATAACATTCTGTCCACAGTTCGAATCGTGTTTGATGTTTCAAGACTTAAAAATGTTTAAAAAGAAAAAAGAAATTTGTTCACTTTTGCATTTCCAAGATATTAACCTGTAATAATTCATATGCACGCTTAATATTTAATTGTTATTGGTCAGACCTTCTGACGATAAGAGAGTTATCTTTGAAAAGCCATGGCTTAAGGGTCATTTTTGTATTTGTATTCCTTGTTTGAACACTTGATGAGTTAATAAACTTGTAAACTATGCAAATTTTATCCATTTCATCACTTCAATATATATATATATATATATATATATAATATATAAATTCTTTTATTTATACAAACATTATTGGCTACATATGTGCATACATGTTTCTAGCTGCTGTTTCTTTCGAAATAGAGCTTCCTCGGGCCACGTAAAAATTGAAAATGCTGAAAGAGATAAGGCAGCTTAGCAAAATAAATTTGATATGCAAATTACCATATCACACTGTAGTCTTAAGGGTAATGTATTATTATTATTAGTATTTTTTTAATTATTTATTTACTTATATATATACTAGTGTAATTTAAGCTGAATTATTTCTACATTTGATTATTGGGGAAATGGCCGTTTGATCAGTACCATTGGAGAGCCATGAATTTTATAACTGTTCTATTTTCAAATCTCCGAAACGGTTACATGGAAAACAGCTGATGATCCCTGTTTAATATTTCACGCTCAAGTTAAGGTCCCCTGTTTTTGTTTCACTGTTAGATACTTGAATCCCCTTTTTTTCTATTTGTAAATTTTCCAGCGGTAAGTCGGCTCATGCAAGTGCTAAGTCTGCGATATTTGGGATTTAGTTAGTGTTCCTGGGAATTTAAACTGCATTTTCTTTCTTTGTTTAAAATGACTCAAAGCTTCTTTAGACACATTATATATATATATATATAAATATATATATATATATATATATATATGTGTGGGGGGGGAGTGTGTGTGTGTGTGTGCGCGTGGGTGTGTGTGTATGTGTGTGTGTGGGTGTGTGTGGGTGTGTGTGTACACATGCTACCAACTTATGGGTTGATCTCTAGTATAGAATAAATGGTTGTCACTTAGCATAAGGCATAGCTTTTCTTAAAAAATAGAGCACTTTTGGTAGTTGGTAGGTAATGCGAATATATAAAAATATATCAAAATTATAAATTCTCTTACTTTCAGGGCGAGGGTAATAGCGTAACAGTAAAATGCCCAACTGCTGATCAAGCAGTCGGGCAATACTATGTCTAGCTACACTACAGCGTCTTGCTACTCTGAAACAGTTGTTTGTGGATGACAGTGTGGGTATATAGAATATATATATATATATATATATATATATATACATACATATAAATATTATATAAATATAAATATTAAACTGTTCAAAAAAATATTTGAAGAGAGCCTAGATGCTTGAAATAAGTTATAAAATTATAAAATCATGAAACAATTTTTGAAAAAAAGTTTTTTTTACAAATGTTGGTAACCTCACTTCTTTAAATATATATATAGTATGAAGATATAACTATGGCAATTAAGCTACACAGAGGCGTCCATGTTTCATCCTCACAGGTAATCATCCGGCTAAGCATAAATTTTCATACTCTACTCACGTATTGAGCACTCTTGAAGTTAATACTAACATCTGAGGCTATTTCTCTATCAGACCATGTATGGAGTACTGGTGTCATATTTGGGCTGGCGAATCTCTGTCCCATTTGAGGGTCCTTGATAAGGTTCAGAAACTTATCTGTAATTTGATTGGCCCTACCCTTTCTTCTTCTCTGCACCCTCTCTCTCACAGACATGATATTGCTAGTCTCAGTCTTTTCTATAAATACTCTTATGACATGTGTTCTTCTGAATTGTCTTATCTATTCCCTGCTTGTTGGTCTGGTGGTCTTCATCAATTCGCTATTTTGATACCTCATTGTAATACAGCTTCCTATTCCAGTAACTTCTTTCCAAAGTGTAGTAATATGTAGACATTCTTAAATAGTCATCTTATAAGAAAAATCAGCTAAGGAAAATAACTCTTACAAAAGGAATAAGAGTTATTCCCCCTAAACTATTAACGTTTCTTACTTGCATTTTTAACAGAAATATTTATAAAAACAAATTTGAACGTAATGGATCTCGGCCAAGATATATACCTCCCTCCCAGCGCCGGAAGATGTGGCACAAGGCCGGAATGCGGGGAGACTAAGCCGGTGCATAAGACGTAGTTCACTCTAGCCCCTTAAAAATTGCCTAAGCAGCCCCGTCGGCATTTCTCAGTGAAGGCACCTCTTGCAGTTAGCTATAAACTAACATCATTTCAAAGTGAGAAGGTAAGGCCTGGGAGGGTGAATAGAACAGCCTGACAGAAAAGAAGGCCACCGTAATGATTGTCGAGGACGGATCCTTGACTAGTAAGATCAACGTATGAATAGAGACCGCTTTCTTTGTCTTGGATCCTGCTCTGTCTGAAAAGATCCTGAGTAACATATTTTTTTTTTTTTTAAACTCTCATTCACCCCAAACAAGTCACATTGCCACTGAAACGTAAGGGGCCACTTTGAATTAGGGGCCAGATTTATAGGGGCATCCTAAGTAGGGAGTTGTGCAGCAAGATGTTTGTTCACATTACATTTACATTTCTGCGTGTTGGTAAAGTCAGGGAAACAGGAAGCAAGGAAGGAATTCCAAAGGCAAGTGGTTCGAAAAAAGAAGCTATTAAAGTAGAAAGCTTTCCGATATACGGGAACCTCTACAGTGAAGGGGTGAGATTTTGCTGATTGTCAGGTTAGTCGTCGGGAGTATTTACGTTGAGGAGGCACAAGTACAGCAAGCTCACTGGAGCACGTGCCGTGCAAGTACTTGTAAAACAATGTAACATTACGGAGATGGGACAGGGGATTAAGCTTGATAGACAGTGTGGGACCTATTAAGTTAGAGACTATTTTGGGGGACCTTGTCGAAGAGGGAGAGACTAGTGACTGGTGCACCAGCCTAGATATGGCAACAATACTTCATGCATGGGCGAACGGTGGCTTTGTTGAGATATAGGATACTGGCAAGTTTGAGAACTTTTTCTAGCCCGGTAAAGGGAGGCTACCTTCTTTGCAGACTTAGTAGCATCTTCTATGTTTATTCCCATTCATGTTTCCACCGATGGGACTCTTCTGCTATTATTTTATTGTTAAAAAGTTCTGTCTTAAAAGATATTGAGAACTTTGTATGTGCAAATATTCCTACTTACCTACCTTCTACACGAAGGCAAGGTTAAACACAAGGTCGGTTTTTAATGTTGGGAGATATCCAGTTCCCCAAAAAGGGGTCACTCTGGATTGGGACAGAAATCAAAAATTGCCCCTGTCAAGAAATAAATTTCTTCTATTTTTGAGTGAGGACAGAACAGATATTACACTTTGATCGTAGCCTGTTGCTATCGTCGATGTGGCGTGCGCTAATTGGTCAGCAGGAAATTGTGTAATTGTGTTGTGTCATCAAACGGTTGCAAATGCTAATTTGTGAGGAAAAAAAAGATTTAAAAAAAAAAATAGATGGATATTAAAAACGCGAAATATCGTTGGGAAATCACATGCACAGGCACATGCACGCAAGGTAAATCAGAACAGCTGCATAGAGGTGCACTATCCAAGAATAACGAACAGAATCTCGTGAAAAAAAAAAACATAACTAGCAAGTTGATGCATAAAGAGATTAACTGATTTATATTACAGTCAGCACATCAGCAGTTGATCTTGCAGGACGAAATCCATATTGCTTGTCGCTATACAATGGTGCAGTTATCTCTCTCTCTCTCTCTCTCTTTCTTCTCATATCAAGGTTAAAAAATTTAAGTACAAGTCGGGCGGAAGGGGATCATAATTACAAATAAAATAAATACATGAATTACTTCCTTTTTCAACACTCATCACAAACAAACTATATTATTGAAGTAACACAGATAATCTAGTCAAAAAAAAAATAACCAGGAAGATCTTGATCAGCAATGCTCTCTGAAGTGCTGCCATAGGTCTCAGAATACTATTTTGAAGATCATTACTGAAGAGGGTTAGGGTTAGGGTTACGTTCAGAGAAGTGCCGGAAAGGCTGATTCAGTTTTAAAATTGACGTCTGACTAACCGGTTGTTAGCGATAAATGTTTATTTATTTTGCAAACTGTTTCAATATTCAATAATGTAAATTTATCTTGCCGAATTTAAAAACTCAGACCCAAATAGCAATCAATCTGACATATCGATACTTGATTCAGACTAACCTATTTTTTTGTTTTTGTTTCCTTCTACTATGCTACTGGTATGAATATATTTTATTTCGTGTCAGTTTCTTTCTGAAAATACTTGTTCCCGAAAAGAAAACTTTCAGAGTGGAGACTTTTTTCCTTACTCAGATGACATTAAAGGGTTTCTGAATTTTTGAGATGTTGATTGATAATTTGCATAATTTCGATTATTCGGACTACTGTTCTCATCTTGAGTGTTATTATCACAACGTTTCGGCCACTGTAACTTCCTTCTAAGTAGAATTCAGTTCTAACTCATAGTGATAGTCATCTGAAAAGGTTGAAGGTTCAATCCTCGGTGCAGGCGATACAAAGAATTTCAAATTACTGAAGACTTCTCCCAGTCATGGCTGACGGAACGAGAGCATGCTACCTCCGTGGATTAATTAAAGGGTTTAATTCAAAATTCAGTCCAGATTCCCGAGTTCGACAGAAATATTCCTGAGTTCGAAAAGATACACCTGAAAAAGGCCAGGGGTTACAGTGGCTGAAATGATGCGATGATAACACTCAAGATGAGAACAGTAGTCGGAATAATCGAAATTATAAAAACATTAAAGGGAAGTAATCATGTCAGGAGTTATTTCCCTTGACTTCTGATAAAATCACGTTTTTAAAGAAAAATGCGAAGTTTCTGCATTATTAGTCTTCTGTACTCTAAATCGATTGACGTCAAATACTTTTTTCTTTTTAATTCCGGTTTCACAAAATAAGTTGTTTACAAAATCAAAGACACCAAAATTCATTTCAGTTTCTTCGTAAACAGGTCAGTCATCGTTTATGTTTTTTTTTTTTACTCCCTGGCAACGTCGGGCAGGGACAGCTATATACAAGAACAACAAATCTCCTGCAAATTATATTATAACTAATTTCATGTTTCTTTTCTTGATTTCTTAATTTCATTTCATTTTGGTTTCCGAACATATTTTGACCAAAAAGCGTTAAAAAATAATATATCTATAAGATATATTAATTTTTACGGTAACACCATTCTGATTTTTTTTTTTAGAAATCAATTCTTAACATTGAGAGGCCGGGTGGTCATTTGTAAACTATTCTGTACCTTCACCAAAATTTGTTGAGCCGTAATAAAAAACAGAAGTTTGTCGTCAGCAAAGAATATAAATGAGATTCTCTAAGATACGTGTTATAGTAAAAAAAATACCAAAATATTTAGTCGACATTCTTAATTTTTAATATGCGTACTCCAATCTTCGGACCAGATAAGGCTGTCTGAAGATATCAGCTTCCTGACCCAAAATGCAAGTTGTTCAAGATAAGGGGTTTTAGATCAAAATTTAAAAAAAATATTCCTTCCTTAAGCCATGGCTTTTCAAAGAATGATATCTTATCATCAGAGGAGCCAAACAGATAAGTTGGTTAGGGGAAATTACCAAAAGTCAAAATCTTTTACTTTATATATATACATATATATATATATATATATATATACTTTATAGTTGCATTCTAATGACCACTGAAAAATCAATCGAGAATCATAATTTTCATATTCACTTAAATGTTCCTTTATTTTCGTATTTCGGCGAATACCTGTATTTCTTTTTAATTCTTCCGACAGAGAAGAACTCGTTATTTTTTAATATTTTTTCAATTATTTTTTCTTTTTTTCCAAAATTAAAACATTTTCTTACGCGCGTTTCACAGCACGGCCAAGGGAAAATATATATAAACTGATCATCAGAGCAAGGAATTAATTTACACGTAATAGAAAAATATATTTTACCAAAAATAGGAGAACGGGAAATGGGAAAAATCCAAGAAGAAGACTTGAGCAAAAAAAAAAAAAAAGAATGTGGCAAAACATGAGAAAACTTCACATGAAGAATGGTGAAAAAAATCAAAGGACCTCTCCCCTCCGCCCCCCCCCCCAAAATAGAAACAACACTAGAAATTTGAAACGGCGCAAGAAAATGTTTTAATTAATGATAGTCATATATATATATATATATATATATCAATTTTGGTAGATTCTCTGTGCACGGGAAGTTTCTTTTTTCTCGAAATATTAAATAAATGATTTTTAACAATCATCCGGACAACACACAAACAGCCAACACCACACTTGCTGTTATGTAAGATTTTAAGAAAAAATAAATAGTAAGTCCCATTTCGAATTCGATTTATTATTTCTGTTCTTTCCAGCTTATAACCTATCCGGCACTCTGCATTGCCCCCAACTTTCTTAACATATTTACTACAATTCCCAGCAATGCTTCAAGCAAACTACCATTCTTTATTTGAAATACATATATATATATATATATATATATATATCTCCAGGTTGAGTTGGATATCGGATAATCCCTGCATATTCCTTTGCATGGGATATCTGAGTAGAGAGAATTTCACTCTAAATAATTTTCATGACTAAAATAGAAATTTTATATATATATATATATATATATATATATATATATATATAGAGAGAGAGAGAGAGAGAGAGAGAGGTGGGGGAAAGAGAGAGGTGGGGGAAAGAGAGGGGGAGAGAGAGAGGAGGTTGAGATAAATAAAATTAGCACATTCATATTAGTTCCAAGAATTCAAAATCAACAAATATTTGGCATACGATCGTTTCTAAGACGATTTAAAATATTTTATTTTATATTTTTGAGGATTTTGAAAATCTCTTTTTCATCGACCCTCTCAACATCAAATTTTAATTCATATATATATATATATATATATATGAAGAAAAGTGGGGGATAAAATGATCCGACGTAATGTAAAATGAAGAAAGGAAAGCTTGGCTGTGACATATTTTGACCCAGACAAACTTCCTAGCTAAAATAGCCATAAACTAACAAGTCGAAGCCATCAATCCCATTCATCTCACCTCCTTTGAAGGAGACAGACCACTGCTGATAATGCTACAATCAAAATCATGATTTTCATTTTCTGCTTGTTCACGTCTACAACTATGCCGAAGTCTGGACACGTTCTGACAAATCAAAATTGATATTCTGTGTGATTTTTCTACATTGCTTTCTTAATTCTGAGGAAGTCTTTCAATAAAGACGAAACGTTGATGAATACATAAATCACAGTTTTTGGCTTTCCTTTTTTTTTATTTTACATATAACTTATTAATGACAATATATGTATTAGCATATACTATTAGTGCCTTTTTTACTTTGAAGTCTCCTTAAAAGATTCAGCTCGATGATTGTCAATTAGTGACAACAGAGTACATATAAGTCAGGTTCATTTTATATTCCAATAACCATGTTTTTATTTTTTTTATTTATTTTTAGTGTAGGTTTTTTAAGACACTTTAATCCAAGAACTTTTTACTTTTTGTGAATTTTTCTGATGATTTTTTTGATGTTGCAGAGACATAAAAATGTTGTTTGGCTCACGACAAATGAAACGGACCGTAAAAAATATATCTCACAGAAATGTTATTTTTTGGGGAAATGTGAAAAAATAAGAATAATAAAAGAAAAACATGGTTATTGGAATATAATATGAACCTGACTTAAGTATATATATATATATATATATATATATACTTAGGCAGCAAGTCATTATCCAAGCAAGCGTTGTTGAACGTCACGGAACTTTCTCGTTTGTATATTTTCTTCGTGAGGTTCTCAAACCGTCGAGCTATCCTTCTGGTTTCAGGTGGCAGTCCGTAGAGTATTTCCCCGATTGTTCTTAATTCAGCCATTTTCTTTTTTTTTCGAGCACTTTCGACTTTCTGAAGACGACTAAGAAAGTCGAAAGAACAATCGGATTGCCACCTGAAACCAGAAGGATAGCTCGACGATTTGAGAACCTTATGAAGAAGATTTACAAACGAGAAAGTTCCGTGACATTCAACAACGCTTGCTTGGATGGATATATATATATATATATATATATATATATATGTGTGTGTGTGTGTAGCCTAATGATCGCCTACAGTAAAAACAACACAAGACAAGTTGGTATAACTCAGTTGTGCTGGGGGGGGGGCGAGGTGAACCTAAATGCTCTCTGTTGATCGTTGTCCATTGACAATTTTCTTTGTCCAACGTTGACTCTCGGACTTTCTAGGCGATCTTCTCAAACCGAATTCTGACTAACTTCCTCGTCTGCTCCGACCCCTAAATATATTTACTCTTAGAATTAAAGGGGCATTTTGGTATGTTTAAAGGGGCATTCAATCTACACATTATTAATATTTTGTCTATTGTATAAAGGTCAACTGGAATGAATGGGTTTGTTTTTATGTTGCTTTCACTTCCATTGCTTTTTATTTCTTTATTTATTTATTTCTTCTAGTTATTTTTAATCTCCATACACTTAAGTTTCATATAACTACCTTAGTTGTCTCCCTTTTAGGGGTAAATAATACTTTTATACTCTTTTTGGTTGGATGGTTAAAAATGGTCAAACATGGTTTTGAAGATATATAAAACTCTCTCTCTTACTAATATATATATATAGTTCTGCCTTTGATAAGATGCAGTAATACGCATTGAAACGTTGGTCGAGTGACGTAAGGTCATAATATTGTTGATGTAATTTTATATATATATATATATAGTTCTGCCTTTGATAAGACGTGGTAATACGCATTGAAACGTTGGTTTATTGACGTAAGGCTATATTCTTTATGTAATTTTACATACATATATACATTATATATATATATATATATATATATATATATATATATATATATATATATATATATATAGAGAGAGAGAGAGAGAGAGAATGCATATATTGTTTATGTAGTCGAATCCAATGGGTATTAGAAGTTTACATACACGGTAATAATATTTACTTCCAAAGCAATTATAAATTGAGATATTGTCAGACAAAACACAAAACCTTATCAAAAGTAAAATTGTTTTTTTTATCTAAAAAAAAAAAAAAAAAAATACAGCCGTTTCCTTAAACAAGATATTTAATAATAACAAAACCCGTATTTTATCAAAAAAAGAATCTTCAGATTTAAAGAAAAAAACGTTTTTTATAATTTCGTTTGTTTTTATAAATGTCTTGTTTGTATTAACAATGAAGAAACGGCTGTAATTTCTTTTTAGATAAAATGGTTTTGCTTTTTGATAAAGTTTTGTATTTTTTTCGGAATATATCACAATTATATATATATATATATTTATATATATATATATATATGGTGCTTTCTTCATTTCACAATGACATTAAAATATTTAAAGAAATGTATAAACTTTGTTATGTACTTACGTGGTAGCTGAAAATAAGATTGCACAGAAAAAAGTACGCAAATTCATTTAGTATTTATTAAATTATAAGAAAAAAAAAAACGATTTTATGTTTATCGGTAGACATTTTGTAACCAGTTGAGCTTACTGATTAGGCAAGGGAGATCATTTGGCGACCCATGATAAAATCTGGTGATTGATAGATACAATATGTCGGCCGACCTATAAAATCGTGTTTTATTTTTAATTTAATAAATACTGGATGAATTTGTGTGATTTTTGGTGTACAGTCTTCTTTTTAGCTACCACGTAATTACATAACAAAGTTTATACATTTCTTTAGCTATTTTTTTAAAGAGAGGCCTAACATGTCGTTGTGAAACGAAAGAAGCACCACATTAGATATATATATTAGTGTTTGATTTTAAAAATACATTTAAATCAGGCTTTAGAAAGAAATGTTCATATAGGAATCTTTACATGTGTTTCAAAGCAACGTTTATCCAAGGTTATATATATATATATATATATATATATATATATATATATAATTTCATTAAAAATCAGCAACACAAAATAATTAAATTAAATAAAAAATAACACAATTTCTTCCCCTTCCCTGTTGCAGTAAAAATAAATTAACAAAATCTTTTAAAATCAAGTCACAAACATGAAAGGGGGCTGGGGAAGAGGGGTGGAAAAGGGTTAATCTTTTTAATTTTGTAAAAAAAAAAAAAATTTATTGCAAATTTAAAAATTTAACTTTTTTCATTAAAAATCAGGGATACAAAAAAAAAAAAAAAATTTAAACAGCTTTTCCCACCCTCTTTCCCCCAATACAATAAAAATTCAACAAAAAATTTTTTTTTTTTTTTTTTTTTTTTAAATCAAGTCAAATATTAAATGAGAAAAATAAAAAATAATTTTTTTTTAGTTTCGTTTACAAAAAAAAAAAATTTTTTTTTTCGTTATATAAAAAAAAAAAAAATCTCGTTTTTAAAAAAAAAAAAAAATTCATTTTTTCTTTACAAAATTTAAAAATGTATCCTTCATACGTGATCTTTCTTCCAAAAGATTTGGTGGTAAAACCTTGTCATTCAAATCAGGAAATTCAAATTCTATCACCAAAAAGCTTTGCGGATTAAAGTTAGGGTACAGAGAATCGATACGACTGCAAGTCCTGAGAGATTTACGTTTTTTTTTTCGTTTTTTTTTTTAAGCTGTCGTCAATCTTTTTTGTTTCTTTCCGTTCAATACGTTGACAAGATCTTCTTCAGTTCTTTGTGAATTTCATTGAAATGTGGCCTGGATTCCGGCTCATAGGTCCAGCAACGCAACATCAGCTGATAGATTTCCTCGGGGGTCCCTGGGGGTGCTGGCATACGGTAACCTACAACGAAAAAGAGAAAAGGAAAAAAGGGTGACTTCAATTCTAAAACATTGGTTTTGGGAGATTTAGAGGCATGTGACTTCAAAACTAACCTATCTCTGACCAGGTCTTTATTTATCCCACTTTCTCTCAAGTCCATCCTTATCAGAAGAGGGACCACCTAACATGGGTGTTGTCTTAGACCTCTTGACTAACGAGCCGACCGGCTTAGAGAAAGCAAATATTGTAAAACTCATCCTCCAAGTTCTGCAATAAATCTTTGTTTATGATTTTACTAGCAATGTAACCATATCTCCTTGCTGCATTAAGAGAGCGAATATATAAGAATATATATCTTGCAATCAAATGTGTTTGCAGATTAACTATGATAGAAAACTTCAAAACTTTATTACCTTGGTGATAGCATTGGAGCACAGGGAGGAGCTGGTGTGATAGAAAATGTTAGGAGTGGATGGACTAAGTTCACTGAACTTTTGTCATTACTAACCAGCAGAGCGTTACCACTGTCGACCAAGTAAAGAGTCTATCGAGCATATGAAAAACTGCAAGTGAATCACACGCGTCAACATAAACAAACATTTTGTACCAGCTCCTCCCTGTGCTCCTCATCTTTTTACAATTGTACTGGACTACGCAGTTCGAGAGGCCACTAAAGATTCACCGAGCGGTTTGGTTTTGAAGAAAAGCTGCGGTATATATCACTGCTACAGACTTTGCAGACGATCTTGCATTGATTTCAAATTCAAACTATATGGAAAAGCCCAACTACTATCAAGATTGGAAATGGCAGTGGAAACTATTGGGCTGCATACCAACTGCAAAAAACTATTGGGCTGCATACCAACTGCAAAAAACTATTGGGCTGCATACCAACTGCAAAAAACTATTGGGCTGCATACCAACTGCAAAAAACTATTGGGCTGCATACCAACTGCAAAAAACTATTGGGCTGCATACCAACTGCAAAAAACTATTGGGCTGCATACCAACTGCAAAAAACTATTGGGCTGCATACCAACTGCAAAAAACTATTGGGCTGCATACCAACTGCAAAAAACTATTGGGCTGCATACCAACTGCAAAAAACTATTGGGCTGCATACCAACTGCAAAAAACTATTGGGCTGCATACCAACTGCAAAAAACTATTGGGCTGCATACCAACTGAAAAAAAGACGGAATATGTTCAATGAGGATGAGACAGATTTAAAACCGCTGAAGGTTGAGATATTGAAACAGGTGCATGATCTTTGATATCTTGGTTTGTGGATTGCAGATAGTAACAAAAAAGACATGGAGGTTCGAATGGGGGTTGGCAGTTTAAAAGTGCACCTAGAGATGTTAGTTAAGGTTAGGGGTAGTGATGTTAGTTAGAGGGTTAGGTTTAGGGGTATGGTTAAAGTTAGGGGTAGTGATGTTAGAGGGTTAGATTTAGGGGTAGAGTTAAGGTTAGGGGTAGTGATGTTAGTTAGAGGGTTAGGTTTAGGGGTTAGGGGTAGAGTTAAGGTTAGGGGTAGGGTTATGGTTAGGAATAGGGTTAAGGTTAGGGTAGGGTTATGGTTAGGGGTAGGGTAAAGGTTAGGGGTAGTGATGTTAGAGGGTTGGGTTAGGGGTAGGGGTAGGGTTAAGGTTAGGGGTAGGGTTATGGTTAGGGGTAGGGTTAAATTTAGGGATAGGGTTAAGGTTAGGGTTAGTGATGTTAGAGGGTTAGGTTTAGGGGTAGAGTTAAGGTTAGGGTTAGGGGTGGTGATGTTAGTTAGAAGGTTGGGTTAGGGTTAGAGTTACGATTAGGGGTAATGATGTTAATTAGAGGTTTAGGGTTAGGGTTAGTGATGTTAGAGGGTTAGGGTTAGGGGTTAGGGTTAGGGTTAGGGTTAGGGGTTAGGGGTAGTGATGTTAGTTAGAGAGTAAAAACACCCCCACCTTCCTGTTTGTCTTACTAAAAAGTAAAATACCGACCCGGATTAAATATTAAAATCTATGAAATCAAGTGGAAATAGTTTTTTCTTTTTAAGAACACGGACCAATAATAGGCAAAACGAATTCTTTCAACTACCTTTTGTTACTTAAACTAATCTGGTTAATGAAATAGAGGAGAATCTGACGTTACTGTAAATGTAAACCCTTTTTATTTAAAGATATTTTTGTCGATATACTAACGCACATACATCCTTTTTAAAGTGTCAGAAAAAATTACAGAATCACTTGTAACATTCTTGGAAGGAAAGAGTTGCTTTAATAACTACGATATAGAGATGGTTCATGCTTTACAAAGAAAAATGTTCATTAAGAAAATGGAATGGAACAAAGTATCCAAATTTCGACAAAAACATAAAATACTCAATGAAATCATAGAACGGAAATGATTTTGAAAATAATGAGGATATTCAATAATTTTAGTGCACTGATATACATACAGTATCTATTAACAAGTTTTTTTAAATATTTAGGCATTTAATATCTATTTGCGTTGAACAATAGTCATTTTTTTAATAAATCTATTTTGTTTACATATAGTTTCTTTGGTACTTATCCAGATTAGGACCTACTCTAAGCCTAACTGACGCCAAGTAGATTTTAGCTTGGGTCCTAATCTGGATAAGCACCTTTTTTTTAATTATCCTCATAAAATATTACAATAGTTAGCCAAACCTATACTCATTTTCTATCTTTTAATGAAGAAAATTTTTTCACGGTCATCTAATTTATCCTACGCTATGAACAGATCAAAAGTTGATAGCGTAGGAGTTTTACTGCATCGCCCTAGCAGTAACATTATAGTTCCCTCCCCTTGGTTGAACACTTTAGATGTAGCTACCAGTACTAGTTTGTATTGAAAACCGTATTTACACGTCTCAATCACGCAGCAGACCAGCATTAACTTACTAAACCCAGGATTGTAAGTTCAAAACTTTCAAAGTAGTCAAAGTGACAGGAGGGGGAGGGGGTGACAGAAGTGGCGGCGGGGATCAGATGGAAGAAGCTGTGTGGAAGTGAGATGTGGACACAGGTAGACAGAAAGGTGTTTTCTTACCGTTATCAATCCGTTCTTTCGCTTGGGGGTTCGTCATTCCTTGATAAGGCGTCGTTCCTGCAGAAAAGACCTCCCACATCAAAACACCAAAACTCCACACGTCACACAATGACGTATACTTGCCTGCAAAAAGAACAACATAAAAATTATATTTAGAGAAGAATGATGGAGAGTGAGACGTCTCAAAAATCAGCGCATATGTTAGGAAACAATGGCCTCCTGAGTAGACAGACTATTAAAAAATTTAATACAATATGGGAACCAATAATTTTAAATAGATTAGAATACCAGTAAGAACATTTCAATATAACAGTATATACATTATATATATATATATATATATATATGTATATATACATTATATACATTATATATATATATATATATATGTTACTTAATTTCTTGTTTGCGTTTATATTCATTTTAACTCCTCACACCTGACATTATCCTGTATCTACAAAGCCACCATCCACCCATGGATGGAGTATTGTTGCCACATCTGGGCTGGTGCATCATCCACTAGTCTCTCTCTCTTAGATAAGTTCCAAAAAAGAGTCGCCAACCTAATAGATCCCTCATTGTCAACCAAACTCCAGCCCTTGTCCCATCGCCGCAATGTAGCATCCTTGTGCTTCAATGGATTGTGCTCCGATGAACTGGCTACTCTGGTGCCCCCTCGACGTAAATTCACGAGACCAACTCAACACTCAGCTAAATCCCATCCATTCACTGTGGAGGTCCCCAGATGCTGGAGAGCCTTCTACTCCAAAAGCTTCTTTCCTCGTGCTGCCAGCCATTGGAACTCCATCCCTGCCCCCTGTTTCCCTGACAGTACCGACATGTTGAGGTTTAAAACTAATGTAAACAGACATCTCGCTACATTGCTCCCAACTCGGGGTGACACCCAAAACCCACACCCAAATTCTCAGTAGCCCTTTACGTCTACAGTGGCGGCCTGCCTTGTTTGGGGTGAAATATGTTTTAAAAAAAAATAAAATGATAAAAATCTTAAGGTACCTCCGTTAAATCTAATATTCTTATATTCATGCATCTATTTATATATTTTTGTTGATGTCTATGTATTTATATATCTTTTTATATGATTTTATTACTTAAACAATCTTGCATTATTATTATTAGCAGTAGTAGTATTAGTGGTGGTAGTGGTAGTATTACATACAGTAGTAGTAGTGGTGGTAGTATTACATACAGTAGTAGTGGTAGTATTACATACAGTAGTAGTAGTAGTGGTGGTGGTAGTAGTATTACATACAGTAGTAGTGGTAGTGGTAGTATTACATATAGTAGTAGTAGTAGTGGTGGTAGTAGTATTACATACAGTAGTAGTGGTAGTATTACATACAGTAGTAGTAGTGGTAGTATAACATACAGTAGTAGTGGTAGTATTACATACAGTAGTAGTAGTGGTGGTAGTATTACATACAGTAGTAGTATTAGTGGTGGTAGTAGTATTACATACAGTAGTAGTAGTGGTAGTATAACATACAGTAGTAGTAGTGGTAGTATTACATACAGTAGTAGTAGTAGTAGTATTACATACAGTAGTAGTAGTATTACATACAGTAGTAGTAGTAGTAGTATTACATACAGTAGTAGTAGTAGTAGTAGTATTACATACAGTAGTAGTAGTAGTAGTATTACATACAGCATATTAATCAATTTATTATATTTCCATTCATTCACTTTTTAACCCTTTATTTTATTTTTTTTATTTTTTTTTGTTTAATTTGTTATTTTTATTATTATTATTTTTATTAATATTATTTTTATTGATATTATTTTTATTAATATTATTTTTATTAATATTATTTTTATTATTATTAATTATTTTTATTATTATTAATTATTATTATTTTTATTATTATTATTTTTATTTTTATTATTTTTATTAATATATTTTATTTCTCTTCTACTCCACCCAATTCAATTACTAAGTGCCATTTAAACTATATAAATTGTAAAATCAGTTGGTACGGATGCACACGCGTTCCTTTTGTTAAAAAAGATAACGGATTCCTTATTCTATCGGCAGAGACATTTGCATGAACTAACATTGAAAAATTAAAAAAAATTAACGCTGCACGCTTTTGTAAAATTCTAGTTTCCTCATTTGTTCTTCATTTTCTTCATTTCGTATCATTCTTTGACAAAGACACACTTCTAATTTTGCTATGATAAATGAACAAGATTTTTTCAATCAAAAACAGTTATTATGAGAAGAGTGAGAGAAAAAAGAGAAAAAAGAAAAGAGAGAAAAGAAAAAAGACAAAAAAAGAAAAGACAAAAGAGAAAAAAGGAAAAAGAGAAAAGAGAGAAATAGGGGGAAAAAAGAGAAAAGAAAAAAGACAAAAAAAAAGAAAGAAAAAGAAAAAAAGAGAAAAGAAAAAAACAAAAAAGAGAAAAAAACAAAAAAAAGAAAGAAAAAAAAAAACAAAAGAAAAAAAAACGAGAAAAAAAAAAATGAGAGAAAAATAAAGTCGAGAAAAGAGAACCAACCGTAATTCAAAGCTTCCGGCGCCGTCCACTTGATCGGAATCTGTTTCATACCATCGGAGACTACGTACATTTCCTCTTCTCGAGACATTCCAAAATCGGAGATTTTTATGACGTTGTTTTCACCAACCAAACAATTTCGGGCAGCGAGATCTCTGCAAAGAAAAGGGAAAATATTCATACCAATGAGAAAAAAAACAAACAACAAAAAAAACAAAAAGATTTTTTTCTTTCATCGATAAACAGGATGGTTACGGACAGTAGTTGTTCACAAGATTACTGTTGCGGAAAAAATACACCGATTGTTTTTCCATTTTCTGAGATTTAGTCATCAAACTTGTGTCATTTTGTCTTCATGACTTTTTTTTTATGGAAGTCGTTCCAGACAAGGCATGAAACCACTTGACATAAGAAGCTAATCTTAATCATAAAAAGGGAGAGGAAGGTAGAATCACTTCAAGACAAACAAAGCCTGAAAGAGAGACCACCACCAGCGTTCGATCCCCTGGATTCTGAACAGGTGAGCCAAAACGTAAGCATTTCAAGAACCCAATAGGAAAGGAAGAGGTTGCAAGGTTGGCTGACAAAGAAGTCTACCCCTCAACTGGTGAAGTATTGATTTACTCCTCTCCAGGAGTTAGGCACAAGGCCAGTTTTTATCTTACCCCCACAAGTAAGATGTGACCCAAGGTCGGGACGGGAAAGTGGAGTTTAAAAATTGCCTGGGCAGCCCCGTCGGCATTCCCCAGTAGAGGCGCCTCAGACAGTAAGCAATAAACTTACTCCTCCCCAAAGAGGGGAGGCAAAGCCTGGGAAGGTGGACCTCCCAGAACTGCACAGGACAGACCCATTGACTGGCGTAAATCAAGACCCGAAGGCCAAAACAACACCAGTATGGGGTGCAGTATCCATCGGAATAGATACTACACTTTGATCTTAGCCAAAAGGCCAAGTGGTGAAGTAGCTGACCAGAAACATCGGTGCTAGGGTTGGAGTTGGGATTAAGGGGTTAGGATTTAGGAGTTTGGGTTAGGGTTAGGGTAAGGGTAAATTTGGGTTTGAGTTAGGGTTGGAGTTGGGGGTAGGGGAGGGGTTAGGGTTGGAGGTTGGAGTTGGGGTTAGAGTAGGAGGTAGGGAGTTAGAGTTAGGGTAGGGGTTAGAGGTAGAGGTTAGGGTTAATTTTTTAGTATACCTTACAATATACTCATCTATATATATATATATATATATATATATATATATATATAGGATGTTCATAAATTCTGTGTACATAAGGAAATTAGTCTCGAAGTTGAAAGAAACAGGCAGCAACTTGAACAAACCGCATTCCAGACAACAAAAGACTTCGGAATTCCACGTTGAAAATATTATTTATCGACATTAGAACTGAATCAATTTTTAGAACTGAATCAATTTTTAGAACTGAATAATTTTTAGAACTGAATAATTTTTAGAACTGAATAATTTTTAGAACTGAATCAATTTTTAGAACTGAATCAATTTTTAGAATTGAATCAATTTTTAGAACTGAATCAATTTTTAGAATTGAATCAATTTTTAGAACTGAATCAATTTTTAGAACTGAATAATTTTTAGAACTGAATCAATTTTTAGAACTGAATCAATTTTTAGAATTGAATCAATTTTTAGAATTGAATCAATTTTTAGAACTGAATCAATTTTTAGAACTGAATCAATTTTTAGAATTGAATCAATTTTTAGAATTGAATCAATTTTTAGAATTGAATCAATTTTTAGAACTGAATCAATTTTTAGAACTGAATCAATTTTTAGAACTGAATAATTTTTAGAACTGAATCAATTTTTAGAACTGAATCAATTTTTAGAACTGAATCAATTTTTAGAACTGAATAATTTTTAGAACTGAATAAATTTTTACGGATGTGCCCAAACTTTGTGAACATAATAATAAATATTTTTAAAAAACTCATCTCAAGAGCCCACTGCAGCTTCACAGTAAATCCGATCGTCAGATGTGTATTTCTATCCCACACGTCTGTATACACCCGAATGTTCTGTTGATTCCACTTGATGAACCCACCTTTTTTTTTTAAGACAGCCTTGGAACTGGTTTGTGTCTCCGGACTTAAGCTCCCAAAGGCTCTGGTAATCGTGGTCTTAAGAGCTAAAAAAAAAATACTACTTCATGGTTAAAAATTAGTCAACGATAAGTGTCAGATGGATAGATTCAGACCCAGAAAACAGCAATTCTTCTCCCTTTGTCAGAAACACTGCTTATGGACAAAATAAGGAAAGCGAGAGTTGCGAGGCTGTCGAAAGTAAATTGAAAGTCCACTTTCAACTCTCCTTGGTTAGATTTTACATTGTAGATCCGTCTAATCATGGATCTGTCACGGACAAGAGAACATTGGGTAAGGACCCAGCATTCACTGCCATATATCATGACGCTCCTGACACAGCTGCTATACAATTTACAACTTAATGTGATGGCGAGGGTCTTACCTGTGTATACAATTTTTCTCTTCCAAAAAGTCCATGCCAGCGGCTGCGTTTTCACACATCAACACAAGTTGTTGCCTCGTCTGCTGCCGGCCGCCTTTCCGGAGAAAAAGCAACAAGGATCCGCCTGGAAAGAAGGAACACAACAGTGTCAAGAAAATGGTAAGAGTAAATACCAAAAAGGAATTGACCAATATAATACCAAAAAGAATCGACCAATATAATACCAAAAGAATCGACCAATATAATACCAAAAAGGAATTGACCAATATAATACCAAAAAGAATCGACCAATATAATACCAAAAGAATTGACCAATATAATATCAAAAAGAATTGACCAATATAATACCAAAAAGAATCGACCAATATAATACCAAAAGAATTGACCAATATAATACCAAAAAGAATTGACCAATATAATACCAAAAAGGAATTGACCAATATAATACCAAAAAGAATTGACCAATATAATACCAAAAAGAATCGACCAATATAATACCAAAAGAATTGACCAATATAATATCAAAAAGAATTGACCAATATAATACCAAAAAGAATCGACCAATATAATACCAAAAGAATTGACCAATATAATACCAAAAAGAATTGACCAATATAATATCAAAAAGAATTGACCAATATAATACCAAAAAGAATTGACCAATATAATACCAAAAGAATTGACCAATATAATACCAAAAAGTATTGACCAATATAATATAAACAAACCTGCATACGTATTTATTATTTAAAATTCACATCTATCAGCGCACCTTTGAAGAGAATTAATGATCTTTTCTGATTTTCTCTCTTCTGACCTGCAGCACGTGGTGCAATGGAGAAAGAAGTGGCTGCTTACTTTTAATACATCTAAAACCAAACTCTCTCCTTTCACCGCCAACACTCGGATCCTCATTTTGCCGTAGTTGAACAGAATGGCATTCTCCTTGAGGAATCCCCCCCTCCTTCGATAAGCTCCTAGAACTGACTTTCACTCCACACTTTAAATGGAAGGCTGACATCAAGTCTGTTGCTGCTAAAGTTGCTAGATATATAGTTGGATCATTCTACCGCTCCAGAAAGTATCAGAGATAGTCAGAGATAGGTTAGTTTCAAAATCAATTTCTAAAAGCCGTTCAACACATGTCAGCATGTAAAACAGACGTTAAACCGAATACGATGATGATGATGATGACGATGATGATGGGATGACATGATTTTGTCTATTGGTATCTATCTGGAATCGAAACTATACTGTCACTTCTATTACTAATGGAGAATGGGACACACATACATCTTGTGGAGGAGAGAATGGGACACACATACACTTGGTGGGGGAGAAAATGAAGCTCACACACACACATCTGGTGTGAGAGAGAATGAGACAAACACACATCTGGTATGAGAGAGAATGAGACACATACACACATCTGGTGTTAGAGAGAATGAGACACATACACACATCTGGTGTTAGAGAGAATGAGACACATACACACATCTGGTGTTAGAGAGAATGAGACACATACACACATCTGGTGTTAGAGAGAATGAGACACATACACACATCTGGTATGAGAGAGAATGAGACACATACACACATCTGGTGTGAGAGAGAATGAGACACATACACACATCTGGTGTGAGAGAGAATGAGACACATACACACATCTGGTGTGAGAGAGAATGAGACACATACACACATCTGGTGTGAGAGAGAATGAGACACCTACACACATCTGATGTGAGAGAGAATGAGACACATACAAACATCTGGTTTGAGAGAGAATGAGACACATACAAACATCTGGTGTGAGAGAGAATGAGACAAACACACATCTGGTGTGAGAGAGAATGAGACAAACACACATCTGGTGTGAGAGAGAATGAGACACATACACATCTGGTGTGAGAGAGAATGAGACACATACACACATTTGGTGTGAGAGAGAATGAGACACATACAAACATCTGGTGTGAGAGAGAATGAGACAAAAACACATCTGGTGTGAGAGAGAATGAGACAAACACACATCTGGTGTGAGAGAGAATGAGACAAACACACATCTGGTGTGAGAGAGAATGAGACAAACACACATCTGGTGTGAGAGAGAATGAGACACACACATACACTGCGAAGAGAACCAGTGACATCTTGTGAGAGAGAAGGACAACCATGGGCGAAAGTGTCTTGATGAAAAAGCGAGAGAAAAGAAGACAATTGTTTTCTACTGACCTGCCACAAATTCCATGACAATCATCACGGGTTTTCTTTGCGCAGCAATGCCAATAAATTTCACAATGTTCGGGTGGTCATACTGCTTCAATATCCGGCCTTCCTGGAGAAAAGTTTTGCGTTGCTCCTCAGTCAGGCTGTCTTTACACGTTTTGACGGCCACAATCATGTTCTTCGGTTGATATTTCCCTTTGTAGACTTCGCCAAAATTACCCTGAAACAACAGACCGACCTCTTTTTAATTCCATGACGAGAAAAATGAAAAACATAACAAAGCCATCCAATACTAATGTCGTACGGCTGGTAAGTTGTCGCAGCTGCACATGTCGTCGAGCGATCGACAGCATGGCATCAGATGTTGTGTATTTCCTGTCATAGTAAGAGTTAGCTTTCAGCACAGGCCGTGATGATGCGTCTAACAGTCTGGAATAAAATGGCTTATCCAAAGAGATGGACAATGCTGTATTATTAACAATTAACGATATTTATTATTCGCGTTAAAATTTTGGCGTTACTTAAGTTATTGCTGCAAATGTGAGGGAGATAACTCGATCGTATCGTTTAACAAAACCTGACAAAAATTTTCGGCGTAACAGGAATTTTTTTTTTTTTAAGAATAATAATAAAAAAAATGTACTAAAATATTTTTTTATTGTATTTAATAAAAACATTCATTTAAATGTAGAATTTGTTTTGCAAAAATATTAAAAAGAAAATTTTTTTTTTTTTTTTTTAATGTAAAAACCTTAGAACAAGTAACTGCGACTTTCAATCATGAATATTAGTTAATGGACAAAAAAAAAAAAAAAAATTAGCTAAAAATCTCTTGTGGCCACCTAGAATCTCCTCTTTCCTCAAAGTACAACTTCGATTTGAAAATCTTTTAGTCATTTTGAGCTGACATCAAAGAACATCTTCCTTGGCCTTTTGGCTAGGATCAAAGTGTTGTATCTGTTCTGCTCAGAATCTGATCGCTTTCTTTAAGCATCAGCTGAAGGTCAAGATCAGATGCGATAGAAAAAGATTACATTTCATCGTTTTTTTTTTAAAAAGATGAATACAAGTAGCGAGATTGTGCGTACGAAAAGGAGTCACGTATGAGTACGTGTTCCCTGCCTGAGCATTGTGCACGTAGTTCCTAGTTCAGTCGGACCCCAGCCCTTCAGGTAAGATTAGTCTGTTATCTAATCGAGTGAAGGAGTTACACCTCACCCCCACACGGAAATAGAAATCCTCCAAAAATGCCCACTTCCCATTTTCATTTTTTTTATCCTCAGCCTCTACCAAATTGTATTTATTTTGGAAAGAACACCACCCATTCTCCAAACTCCATCCCCAGTTTTCTTTTTTCTCCCACTTAGATCCCACTCCCATTTAGAGATTGACTTGCTTGTTTTCGGTTTTAAACAAACCGGAAAACAGTGGGCAGTCTATTATTTAGAAAGAGTTGAGAGGGTCTTACTAACCAAATTTTTCGCTTTTTGTTCTGCGCACCCCCACCCCCACCCCCCCAGTCCCCGTTTTATACCAATGAAATATTTTTATGAAAAATAAAATTTCCAACAGATTTTGGATTATCTTAAGTAGGACGGACCCCAGAGTAAATGTGGTATTATGGTGACTGAGATGATTCTAAGATAGACATTGTTATCACTTTTAGACCAAGGATGACCAATGACACTTTTGATGGCCTTGTGCCTAATTTGTTTTGAATATAAATTTTTTATATTTTCTGCAAATAAATAATTCAAAGTGTAGTATCTGCTCTATTGATACAATGTATACTTTTATATATTATCTCGCCGAGATGACATACCATTAGCAATTAACTACGAAAGCAGCCAGTTTAGTAAATAATTTACAATGACCCTTTTGGGGTCTATCTCATGAAATATTTACGGAAATGTTCATATTAGATATTCTGTGAGATATTTTTTTCTCTTTCGATTATTTTTTGTAAGTTAAAATTTGATTATTGACAAAAGATGCCCAAAATGACATGATTTAAAAAACACAAAAAAAAAAAAATACTAACATTTCCAATCTTCATCTCGAGTAGAATGTCGTCATTCTTCAATTCCCATGGTTCACGCAGGATGGGATTCTTCAGGATAGCTTGCGACTTATTGGTGACTGGTTGACCCTTCACAATCTGGTGTGAGAGGAGATGCTGGATGGTTGGAAACACGGGGCCTTCAAGACGCCAACCACCCTGAAATTAAACAAAAAAATTAAAAAATAGATAAATCTCTATATATAAAACTCAATGTCTGTGTGTATGCGTGTGTGTTTGTGTGTTTCCTCTAGAAAGAAAGGTTAGAGAATCTACATAAAATATAAAAGCGTATTTTCATGTATAATTTACCAGGGAAGACAATGGAAGTGTTCTCAAATCTCTAAGTGCACCCTTAAGAGGGCTATAAGGGTAAAAAAAAAAAACCCTTAATATTTCAAATATATCCTATTTTGATGAAATTTAAACCATATATTTTTATTTATTAAACCATATATCTTATTTTAACATAGTTCACCCCAAACAAGGCAGAACGCCACTGTAGACATAAGGGGCTACTGAGAAAAAGGGTGAGAGTTTTTGTTTTTTTTTGGGGGGGGGGGTAATCTAAATTGGGAGCTGTGCAGCGAGATGTCTGTTTACATTAGTTATAAATTTCTGCATGTCAGTACCGTCAGGAAAACAGGGAGTAGGGAGGGATTTCCAGAGTCCAGCAGCACGAGGAAAGAAGCTTTTGGAGTAGAAAGCTCTTCGGCATCTGGGGACCTCCACAGTGAACGGATGGGATTTGGCAGATTGTCGAGTTGGTCTAGTGAATTTGCGTCGTGGGGGTACCAGAGCAGCAAGTTCACAGAGCACAGTCCATATATGTATAAAATTCTCCGAGGAAGACAATGGAAGTGGCCCTGAATCTCTACGTTACCCTCTATGTGCCAAATATCTACGCGACCCCATCTCTAAGTGACCCATTGGAACAGAACTCTCTTAAAACTTCAAATACGTATATCCGATTTTAAAGAAACTGAAATTTGGAGGATATCTATAAATTGAGGTCGAATATCTATTGTTAAGATTTCACAAAAATGAAGATGCATAAAAGGGATGGGGACGAAGATGGCGCTTAGCCTATAGCGAGGACATGAAAGGGATGGGGGGGGGAGACTCCAACAGGTGATATTTCAGAAAGTTGGGTGGGGTGATATCTAGTGTCTGGGCCATCGTGACCTCAATTTCAACCGGTAAGCTATGAAAATATATTTATGGCAATTAAGCTACATTTAAGCTGCATTTTAGCCTGAAGATTGCCCCCGGGGATGAAACGCGGGAGCCTCTGTGTAGCTTAATTGCCATAAATATATTTTCATAGCTTACTACCTAGCTCTACTTACGTATCGAGCACTGTTGAAGTAAATACTGAAAATTGATACATAAAAAATTATATCTCCTCATAAAATTTTATGTGGATACATGAAATAATAATTATATATATATATATATATATATATATATATATCTAAATGAATAAATACGAATGCATGAACGCAGGAAAGCGTATACTCACCTCTTCTGTTTGAATGATAAAATGCTTATGGCCGTTCCAATAAACGGAGAGGACGTAAACAACTTCATTTGTCTTCTTGTTTTTGCTCTCACGCACGAGGTAGTCACCGTCATTGACAAGAAGTCGCTGAACTTCTTCCCGTGGAAGCACACCATGGAACCATTCTTCGTCCTCGAGTCTTTGACACGACGCCGACTGAAACCGTCACAAAGAAACGGCGAAAAAGAAAATAAGATTTTAGTTTTTGACATTTTATTAAATTATAAACATTTTGCTTCTTTTTTTTTTCACTCGTCACTAGCTTTCATATCAAATTTCACATCTTGCTTCCTCTCATTCTAACACTAACCTCTGGCTTCCTCTCATTCACACCCTAACACTAACCCTAACCTCTGGCTTCCTCTCATTCACACCCTAACACTAACCCTAACCTCTGGCTTCCTCTCATTCACACCCTAACACTAACCCTAACCTCTGGCTACCTCTCATTCACACCCTAACCTCTGGCTACCTCTCATTCACACCCTAACCGTCACACTGAACACTAACAAACAACAAAAAAGCATTTTCTGTTTTAAATTTAACAAAAATCTTTTAAAATTCATTACTTTTCATTCTTCCCTGTTTTTTCTTCTTCATGCCACTTAAGCATTTACCGACTGCTAAAATAACGATTTAACATTTTTCAATACTGTATCACAATGAACCATACTACTAAATATGTTAAAATAACCACCTCACATTTTTCAATACTGTATCACAATAAACAATATTGCTAAATATGTTAAAATAACGATTTAACATTTTTCAATACTGTATCACAATGAACTATATTGCTAAATATGTTACAACAACCATTTAATATCTTTCAATACTGTATCACAACGAACCATACTGCTAAATATGTTAAAATAACCATTTAACATTTTTCAATACTGTATCACAATAAATAATATTACTAAATATGTTAAAATAACCATTTAACACTTTTCAATACTGTATCACAGTAAACAATATTACTAAATATGTTAAAATAGCCATTTAACATTTTTCAATACTGTATCACAATGAATCATATTGGTAAATATGTTAAAATAACGATTTAACATTTTTCAATACTGTATCACAATAAACAATATTACTAAATATGTTAAAATAACCATTTAACATTTTTCAATACTGTATCACAATGAACCACATAGCTAAATATGCGAGACTATTTTACATGCTCCGATACTGTATCACAATGAACACCATTGTTGAATAAGTAAAGTAACTGTTCTACATGTTTTTCATACCCTATCACACAAGCGTTGTTAGTTAAGAAAAGTTATTAGTAATTTATCTATTTTTTATTAAATCACGAAAAAAACTATTGCATATATATAGACAAAATAGAGCAGTATACTTACACATGAATAACACCAAACCTTAATTTATAATGAACTGTTTAAGAAATAGTTATGCAAATTAGGCATTCAAATTACTGTCTTTAGAGCATTCGTCTCTACGATATCGAGAGTATTTCTACATTGTATTATTGATTTAAATATATATAGGAGTTTGTATTTTATATATAGGAGTTTGTATTTTATATATAGGAGTAATAAATCAAAATAAGTTTCGAATTTATTCATTTGGATAATGTTGGATTTACAAAAGATTTTTGAAGTAAAGAAAACCAATTTGGCCACGAATGGGTTAACTTCGAATCTAGGCTAGAATTTTTTTTTAAAGTGGAGAACCCCGAATAGACGAGTACGTATATAACGTTGTTTTATAAACTTCAAAGTTTTGAGAGTTTGCATGCATGCATGCATGTGTGTATGTATGTATGCCTGTATGTGTGTATGTATGCATGCATGTGTATGTATGCATATGTACGTACATGTATGTACGTATATGTATGCATATATGTATGTGTATATGTGTGTGTACGCATGTATGTATATATGTATGTATGCATGTGTGTACGCATGTATGTATGTGTGTATGTATGTATGTATGCATGTGTGTATGTATGCATGCATATGTACGTACATGTATGTACGTATATGTATGCATATATGTATGTGTGTGTGTACGCATGTGTGTGTGTATGTATGTGTGTACGCATGTATGTGTGTATGTATGTGTGTACGCATGTATGTGTGTATGTATGTGTGTACGCATGTATGTGTGTATGTACCATTTAGGTTTACATGGAATAAGTGTTTTTTGTTGTTGACTTGTAGCTGAAAATTGTCGATGTACCAGTTGGCATTGGCTTAGCCTTGGCCAACGGGTTCAGCTACAATTTCACTAAATAGTTGGCCGACTATTTAGTCGTAGGTTTTTTTGTTTTTTTTATGTTGCGACCGACTAAAATTAAGCTAAAATATAGGTCTTGGAAAGTTGCAAAGAATATACGATGGATGAAGAATATACAGTGAACGTAGAATATGTGGTGGACAAAGAATATACGGTGGACAAAGAATATACGGTAGACGAAGAATATACGGTGGACAAAGAATACACGGTGGACAAAGAATATCTGGTAGATGAAGAATATACGGTGGACAAAGAATATCTGGTAGATGAAGAATATACGGTGGACAAAGAATATCTGGTAGATGAAGAATATACGGTGGACAAAGAATATCTGGTAGATGAAGAATACACGGTGGACAAAGAATATCTGGTAGATGAAGAATATACGGTGGACAAAGAATATCTGGTAGATGAAGAATACACGGTGGACAAAGAATATCTGGTAGATGAAGAATACACGGTGGACAAAGAATATCTGGTAGATGAAGAATATACGGTGGACAAAGAATATCTGGTAGATGAAGAATACACGGTGGACAAAGAATATCTGGTAGATGAAGAATATACGGTGGACAAAGAATATCTGGTAGATGAAGAATATACGGTGGACAAAGAATATACGGTGGACAAAGAATATACGGTGGACAAAGAATATACGGTGGACAAAGAATATACGGTGGACAAAGAATATCTGGTAGATGAAGAATACACAGTGGACAAAGAATATACGGTGGACAAAGAATATCTGGTAGATGAAGAATATACGATGGACAAAGAATATACAGTGGACAAAGAATATACGGTGGACAAAGAATATACGGTAGATGAAGAATACACAGTGGACAAATAATATCTGGTAGATAAAGAATACACGGTGGACGTAGAATACACAGTAAAATAAAGTAAATTCGTATGAATCAGAAGTTGACCCGTTTGATTCTGTTGTCGGCATTCTTGCAGGAGGGACCACGTAATGGTTGCCCACATCCCTAAGTGAAAATGGTATTATGGAATCGACTGGATTCGAACATGGCACACCCAGGTCGTCAGTTATCCACTTACCCACCGTCACCTTCCAGAATACAGAGTGAACGAAGAATACACAGAAAATCTTCGTAACTGTCGTTTAAGTAAAAAGAAAATGAAAGACGGTTCTGACACACCAATTCTTTCGTCAGAAAAGGGTCAAGAGGGGGAGGATATTCAGGATAGCGACAAAATTATTTTTGTTTCTCCTTTTCTCTCAATCCTTCCGGGATTCTTTTTCACTTTCGTCTATCCATTCCTTCAACTCCGGCTTCATATGACGTCATGAAACGAAAAACAACAGAAATCTACTGTATACTGCGAAATATCTATGACAAACCTAAGATGTCGGTTAGCGGGTCAGTTGTATACGTAGCCACACTGATGAGTCTTATAAAAACGAAACAAGCGCTCGTCTCCTCATCGGTTTAACGTCCGTTTTACATGCTGGCATGTGTTGGACAGCTTTTAGACAAAAGACCAAGAAAGACTTAATTTGTGTTATTATTTATTTAGTGCTTAAATTAGTATGCGTTATTGTCGGATTTACAGTATATATATATATATATATATATATATATATATATATATATATATATATGAGAAAGGGAGGATGAGAGTAATCCAACGTAATGAGAAATGAAAACGGAAAAAACCAAAAGATATATATTTTTTTTATATATTCATCAACGTTTCGTCTTTATTGTAAGACTTCCTCGGGATGATAATTTGAAGAAAAATTTCATGCAAGTACATTTGGGTTGACATGATGGAGTGATAAAGGAAAAGTAGTAGCCGTGGCTACTGTGGGCGCTGGAGGAGAGTCCAGGCTGTGAGAAGTCAGTGGTGGTGAAGAATGAAATTATATATATATATATATATATATATATATATATATATATATATAAAGTGGTGTACTAAAAGCAAACTTTTAGGAAAGGTAAAACCTATTGTGAAGAGTATACAGCTCAATATCCAGGATAGAGCAGGTAGATATGAAGAAGAATGGAAAGGAATTAGAGAAGCAAAAGCCAAAACAAAATTCAATTCAATTGCTCAGAGCAGGGTATATTCCGCAAAAAGGCAATTTAATAAATTCCATTTTTGCGGAATATACCCTGCTCTGAGCAATTGAATTGAATTTTGTTTTGGCTTCTCTAATTCCTTTCCATTCTTCTTCATATCTATATATATATATATATATATATATACACACACACACAGTAACCCTCCACACAGAGAAAAAGTCATCAACTTACTAAGTAATATAATTATTAAAAATTGGGTACTCTTATAAAGAACGCATCGCGTTTCCGTGACTTCACAAAACTATTAACCAATCAGGTTGCAGCAGACATTAGACAATCAGGTTGCAAGCAGACGATAACTTTTGGAAGAAATTAATTTCTACGATCTGTGTCAGCACGTTGAATCTCCCTAAGGACTCATTCAGTTCTGTCAGCAACGGCCACTTTTAGCGAAAGACTAACAATAACCCTAAACCCTAACCCTAAGCTCTAACTCAGAAAATGTTTAAAAAAAAAAAATTAAAAAAAACATTGAAAAAAAAAATGAAAAAACAAATAAGAAATTGGTTAAAAACAGTGGCTTCGTTGTTTGTTATATAAAAAAAATCATCTTTTGAAACTTTCCGGTGCACGAAAAAAAACAACATTTATTTAAAAACATTTGATTAACAATGGTTCCTTTGACAAAAAAATTAATAAATAAACATCTAATAACAGTTGTTTAGCTATGGTTTGTTCGTTCTTCATTTTTATATATGTATTTTACTTTGATTTCTTTCGCCTGAATTTATCGTCTGCCAGTCTGCAATTTATTGTTTGCAAGTTTTCGCCTCGTCAACTCTCGGGGGCTTCCGTAACCTGTCTGAACGTTGACGCCGCGAAGTCACGGAAACGTGGGCATTCTCTATAAGAATACCATTATTTGTGATGACCTAAAGAGACAAAAAAACACTCACCGTTGACTTTTTATTATAGAGTTAATAAATAGTCCCTATTTGTCTTCCTTCTCCCCACGAGGGCGGAGTTAGACACAAGTTCGGGTTTTAAGGTGGAGAAACTTCAAAAAAAAGACACCCTAGATTGGGTCAAAAATAAAATTTATCTCAGTATAGAAGGATTTCTCCTTCACCTACGGAGAACAGATACTACATTTTAGTCAGGTACATTAGATACTTTGGTGTTGAGAGGTTGTTCCTATTTAATCGCCTCCCCACGAGGGCAGAGTTAGACATAAGGTCGGGTTTTAAGAGTACCGAAAATGGAATTGAAAAATTTGAAGAACTGATTAAAGATGAAAAATATTTTTTATTTTTTATTTTTCGGGGGGAGGGGATTAATTTCCGGAATATTTTATGAATTCGGGGACACATCTAATTAACGCGTGTGGACAGGTGATTATCATAGGTAGTCGTTTTTCATTTCCTCTTGTTTTTTTTTTTGTTTTTTTGTAATAGGAATGGGTGGGGAATGACCGACACAAAAGACAAAAAAAAGTAAGAAGGACAGTAAAGTCATTCAGAAAATACCGGCCATTGTGAGCAATAACCTTCATTATCTCCCCCCACTCTCCCTCCCCCACCTCCAAACGTACTTTCATTTTATTCTATCCCCCTCTCCTCCCCCTCTATACAATAGAGTTTAATTTTGTTACACATGGGTAATTACCTCCACCCACCACCACCACAGGAAAGGTTAGGTTTTATCCTCACGGTCGGCTGTTGCAATCTATAGTAATAAACGAGCGACATGTGCCTGTCTGTCAGAAACTACTAAAATCTATGTTTTATATATATATATATATATATATATATATCATCACCATACGATTTTTAATCACTTCTGGAGGAGGAACCCCTCCCTGGTTTCTGCCCACCTTGTTAGTGACTGTCGTTCAGGGGGGGGGGGGCATAGTTGCCACGCTAGGCACTGCGGGGTTGGCGACACGATTTGCCCATAGCGCCTGGTATTCCTAAATGGTCGCCCATCTAGTACTGACCAGGCTAAACGGGAACCGGTGTGTCAACATTATCATGCTGTATGTATATATATATATATATATATATATATATATATATATGTAGGCGACTCGGAGGAAACACATTCAGTTTGGAGTCAGTGTTGGATTAGAGCAAATCGCAGGCAGAGATCGGCAAAGATTCAGCAAGTGATGAGATGATGACTTGAGTAACGACAATGTGGGTCTCGATAGTCCACGACGATGTCACACACACTTATAGTTTCAACTAACTTATACACAATGTATTTGAGTTTGTGTCTTTCTTGTGAGTCGCGTTACTTTTATTTTCTAAATTTGTGAACCAGTGCTGTGCCCTCGACGATTCGTCAGTGGAATAGACGACATGGTTAGAACGAAAAATGAAGATGAAAAGAAAACCACGGCAGCCACAACGTAGAGATCGACAGTCGTCGAGAGGGGCAGCCTTGGCAATGTCTTCTATGAATTTGTTCCCAGTCATGTTACCTGTGAAGGTTAGGCCGAGAAGTTTGAACGTTGGACTCTCAGGGAGGATGTTATTTGCCATGGCAATCGGTGGTTGAAGAGGTTTCTTGTACTTCACTTCATATTTGTTGTCTTTTAAAATTTTTCTTGCTCTTTTTTAAAAAATAAATTTGTTTAAATGTTCATGGGTACAACGTGTAAAAATAAGAAAATCCAGGGTTCCATTTTTAGTAAAAGAGTTTGTAGTACTTTTCCGAGATGGCCTATTCGTGGAATCTTTGACTGCTCTTCATGCATTTCAGCACTATGCGATACGCAAAAAAAAAAACAGCTTTTTCATCGTAAATGACCATCTGTGCGTGGTGAAGAGTCAGATCCTTCACAAGGTTAGCTTGTTAATATACATAAGCATGGACAGAACACGGCAGATCTAGAGGAGGAAACCTTGAAAAAAAATCTCTCTATTCTTGACAGCTTATACACAATGTATTTGAGTTTGTTTTCTTTCTTGTGAGTTTGCTGTTGCTTTGATTTTCTAAACGATTCGTCAGTGGAATAGACGACATGGCCAGAACAAACAAAAAAACCACGCACAAACAACGTTTGGTTCGACGGTCGTCGAGAGGACACACATGGTCTTGCATTTGCACATAAGTAACAAGATTTCACGTTACTTCGTTAGACCCGCCAGCAAATAATCAGGGGTGGCCGCCATTTTGCTTTTCTTTTTCGCCCGTAACCGGACTTTACACAAATCCATCCAAAAATTTAAGAGAAGTCCTTTCCACACTCTTTATTTGCTATAAGTGACGACAAGTTGGCTTTCGATATACGGATAACCAGAACCCCCGATCATCTAAATAATTCCGCACCATAATCCACATATATGTTTCACATCAACTAAGACTCATCAGTGTGGCTATATATAACTGCATAGGTGCAAGAGTTGAACACATTTATTTGCTTGGATAAAATCAATTTTGACCTTTCTCCTCTGACTAGACCTTATTCATAGAGTTATCTCCCCTGAAGATCAGTTTTCATCTGATACACATGAACCACGTCTTCCTTGATCTACCATGCTCGCTAGTGTACGGGAGATTCAAACGTGTTATGGAGTTGATGCAAAAAGTGACACACTGTACATGTCTGAACCATTTATACATTTTGTTTTTATCTGTAGTTTATTTCGTTATCTTTAGTAATCAAAATAATTTTTTATTAAATATCAAGCTAGGCTGGTTTGGACAATGGTCGCATCTTTGCCAGGCCTTGTATAAGGATCACCTTGGTAGTTATATTTTGTAGGGAGATTTTTTAAAAATGTTTTGGGCGTTCCTCTTTGGGAAGAGTTTTTTTTTGTGTTAATTTTTTTAGGGAAAGCATGCTTTGCTAATTTTCTATGAAACCAACCGTAGGAAAGCAAACGGAGTTACAGTCTGGGTTAGGATTAGGATGGGGTTGGGGGTTAGGGTTGGGGGTAGGGTTGGGGTTTTAGTTAAAATTGGGGTTGGGATTAGGGTTGGGTGACCCTTTCTAAAGCAGACATGGGAAGATTAGATAAAAAAAAATGGAATTATGAAAACTTTCAAACAAACAAAATTGGTCCCTCTATTCAAGGGTTAGATTTAAGGTTAAGATGACCCTTTCTCAAGCAGACATGGGAAAATTGAACAAAAAAAAAAAAAAATTGAACTATGAAAACTTTTAAACAAAAAAAAATTTGTCCCTCTATTCAAGGGTCTTTGTGTTTTTTTTTTGTTTTTGTTGTTTTTTAAGAAAGGAAATTTTGGTTGGGAGGAACGTCTTTATTTAGGATGTCTCTCCATTCATGCATCTCTCGCCTCATCAATGATGACGTCATCATTTTATGACGTCATCCATTAAAATCCCAAAGGTTTTGTTTTTTCTTTAGAAAGGCAGTTTTTTTTGTTGAGAGAAAGTCTCCATATTTTGAGGATTCTATGCCCCTGCTCCCCTCTCGTGTCATGGCAACCCATGCATTAATCACTTCACCACAGATGAAGATAACTTGACACAGGGGATGACGTTATAAAATGATGACGTCATCATTTTATAACGTCACCTATTAAAGCAGGGATGGGGGAAAATTTCAAAGGTTTTTTTTTGGTTTTTCTTTTCTTTTAAGAAAGAGAATTTTTATTGGGAGGAAGTCCCGGTGGTTTGGAATTCTTTGACCCCCATCATCCCTCCCGTCACAGCAATCTCCTCCCTCCCGTCACAGCAATCCATGCATCTCTCACTTCACCAAAGAAGAGGATAATTTGACGTCATCATTTTATGACCGCATCCGTTTAAACGGAGATTGGGGATAACCGTGCACAATGGATGACGTCACCATTTTATGACGGAATCCATTAAAACAGGGATTGGGGATAACCGTGCACAGTGGATGATGTCACCATTTTATGAGGTCATTCATTAAAAGGGATTTGAGGATAACCGTGCACAGTGGATGACAGAAAATTTCAAAGGTTTTTTTTTAGAAAGGGAGTTTTTTGTTTTGGATTCGTTGATCCCGTCACAGCAATCCATGCATCTCTCACCTCACCAAAGCCGGAGTACTCAAGGTCGAGTCTCCTGTTGGCCGGCTCATCGTAGGCGTCGCAACTGTTTCTGTCGATTGAACCGAAGGCTGAAGAGATGTGAAGCATCCCCATGCTGAGGCTAGAAGTCTTGAAAAGATTACCCCGGCGCCTCCTTCGAGCATGAGGGTGGGGCGAGGAAATAGATACGCCATCCTAGACAACAGCAAAAAAGAATTATAATCGATAGAGGAAGGTTTAGCGTGCACAGAGGGAAGACAGATCGCAAGAACAACGACGACGATACGTTTCAAAAGAGTATGCGAACATTCAAGAATAATCTGAGAAAATGAAGACAAAAAATGTTTTCCGCTTCTTCTTCGATGGAACAATCCCGCTAAAAAGTGTAAATACAACTTGAATTTTATACAGACATCTCAAATTATCAAAAAAAATTTTTATTTAAGATTTTCAAATTTTATTTTATCGGATCAAAGTAGTCGCCATCCAACTTGACGAGTAATCGACAAGAAAAGATAATTTTGTACTATTTACATTATTCGGACTACCATTCTTATTTTGAGTGTTATTCTCACAACGTTTCGGCCGATGTAAACTCCCACCTTCTTCAGGAGTATCTTGTCGAACTTTGGAATCTTTATGTGGAACTCGGGAATCTGTACAGAATTTCGAACGGAATCCTTTATTTAATCGACGGAGGTAGCATGCGCTCGTTATGTCAACCATAAAGTCTTAATTAATTCGCAATTGTATTCTTAGTATTATCCGCACTGAATTCGACGTAAAAAAGATTACAAAGTTTTGAAGAAGGTCCGAGGTTACATCGGCCGAAACGTTGTGAAAATAACAACCAATATGAGAATCGCAGTCCGAATAATCCAATCCGAATTATCAATCCTAATTTTTTTTTAAAATTCCGAAACATCTTATTTAAATTTTCATCAGAAAAGATTTAAATTTTCATCAGCAAGTATTGTTATGTCAAAAAAGATTTTTTTCTTTTTACTGAAAAGCAAGAATATATCCAACCATTCCGAACATTTTTCAAAAAAGTATCGTCATTATTTTTATCCGAATTTCTCGGACGAGGAATTATGACTTACCTGAAGAAGTTCAAAGAACATTAGTCGAAACATGATAAAACCAACAAATATACAGGGTGTCTCAAAAAAATGTACTCACTCTTAGAATGACGAGAAAACCTTTATTTATTTGGTGCGCGTTATCAGCTTTGTTTGAACAATAATGGTCATTGCGAACATGATTCTTCAATTACATCTGTCTCATGTATTCGATGCTATTTCATTTCACTCTATGTTCACAAGTAAAAGTTTTCTCGTCATTCTACGAGTGAGTACATTTTTTTGAGACACCCTGTATAATGATGCTATTTACATCGGACGATTTTTTCTTTTTTTTTCTTTCTTTTTAACGTAGTTCACCCCAAACAAGGCAGGCCGCCACTGTAGATCTAAGGGGCTATTGAGAAGAAAGAAAAGGGAGGAAGGTTGGGGTGGGGGGGAGGGGTTTGGTCAACCTAAACTGGGATCTGCGCAGCGAGATGTCTGTTTACATTAATTTTAAATTTCTGCATGTCAATACTGTTGGGGAAACAGGGGGCAGGGAGGGAGTTCCAGAGGCCAGCAGCACGAGGAAAGAAGCTATTTGAGTAGAAAGCTCTCCGGCATATGGGGACCGCCACAGTGAATGGATGGAATTTAGTTGATTGTCGAGTTGGTCTAGTGAATTCACGTCGAGGCGGCACCAGAGTAGGCAATTCATCGGAGCATAATCCATTGAAGTATTTGTAAAACAAGCACAAGGATGCTACATTGCGGCGATGGGACAGGGACTGGAGCTTGTCCTTATCGGACGATAATTTTAATTATTAGTGGGCTCCATGACAATTCCACGTTGCTTCCTCGACAGAAATTAAATTTTCAGTTTATAAAACATTCAAGTACAAATGTAGTGTGCAAAGTGGTAAGGCGAGAGACTATTTTTATATTAAAAAAAGACTGTGACACTGCAGCAGTTCTAATATTTCGAAGCATCACCTCCTTATCAAAGGTGCCTTGGAAACGTCTAAGTATGTAGATGTTAGATACCAAGAGGGGGGTGTTTGGATTTAAGGGGTTGCGTGACACCATAAAGGTCAGAGATGATCTCTAAAAGCAGAAGTCGGTGAAACCGCGTGACTTTTGGCCGGGGAGGGGGGAGATCTCGATAGCGGTCTTTTTCTGGCTGACAACTGAAGCAAGCCGACGCAAAACGTTGCGAACAATTTAGCTAATTCTCACGAGACAAACGATCTGTCTCTCTATCTGTTTGCTCTCTTTCTCTCTCTCCCCCTTCCCTTATCACACATAAGTCAATCTGTTTTTTTGTTCCTAAATTGAACCTATCTTTCCCCATCTCTAAAAATTGAATAGGTGTTTGAGTTATTACATAACGAGGGTCATGTTTGAATGGGAAAGTTGGAGTGACACCTAAGGGTCAGAGATGACTTAAAAGTGGAAGTCAATGAAACCATGTGACTTCTGGCTAGAGGGTTCCTGTCTCTTTTTGGTTGACAACTTAAGCAAGCTGATGTGAAACATGAGGAGCTCCAGTGAGGGTGGTCATATACAATGTAGCTAGGTATAACAAAACAAGCGATCTGTGTATCTCTCTCTCTCTCTCTCTCTCTCTCTCGTATAGGAAGTTTTCTGTTCCTATTTTTTGAATAAACCTTTATAAACCAAACAACAAGTGTCGGCTTGGTTTGTATTAACGGGTGAAGAGGTAGCCTGCCACAACAACGATAATTACGGCAGCGCCGAGAAGATCAAAATGTGTGCGTTTTTCACCAACCTGGATTCACAATGAGGACACGGGTGTCTAACAGTTTATACACCCACGATAAAGCGTAATATAACGTAAGTCGGATGATAAGTCTATTAAATGATCCAACTTTCGGAAGAAAAAGACTTCAATTAAGCTTCATCATTTGTGATGTTTTGAAAGAGATTTAATATATACCACTTACTGTAATATTCTAAACCCCTCCTTCCATTGAATGAACTCTTCCGTCAGGCGTTGACTATAAATGCTTCATCATTTAACTTTATTTCCTGTTTTACTTTTGTGAATAAAACCTTTACAAAGGAATTCGGCTCTCTCTTTCTTCTCTTCGCTACACTTACCAAATGTAGTACTATAAATGTTTTGTATGTTTTGACAGACATTTCTCAGGGAAGATCTAATATAAAAGTATAGTACTACATTTGGTAAGTGGTATGTATTAAATCTCTTCGGACTATTGTCATTATCAACATCATTCCTCTTCATATTATTGCAACGGAAGCAAGAACGTCATTGTGTTTTATTCTATTCAGCATTGTCCTGGAGCAATAAATGTAAGATTACAGTATTACATTTTTTTAAAAATGGAAATCGCTCCAGACAAGGCATGAGGCCACTTAATGTAAGGAGCTAAAAAAAAACCTTCAAACTAAAAAACTAGCCAACAATTAGTGTTAGATAGATAGATAGATAGATTCTGACCCAGAAAACAGCAATTATTTGCCCTTTGTCAGAAACATGGCTCATAGAATGTAAGGACTAAAGGACACAATAAAGGAAGCGAGGGTTACGAGGCTGTCGAAAGTAAACCGAAAGTTCACTTTCTACTCTCCTTTGGTAAGTGGTATATATTAAATCTCTTCGGACTATTGTCATTATCAACATCATTCCTCTTAATGTTATTGTGAAAGGTGGAGGGGGGCAACAGAATTACCAAGGTGCAAGAACGTCATTGTGTTTTGTTCTACTCAGCGCTGTCCAGGAACAATAAATGTAAGTATTACATTTGGTAAGTGGTATATATTAAATCTCTTCGGACTAATGTCATATTTTAGATTTCTTTATATTTTGGAAGGCTGTGACAATGTGACAGGAAGCGCAGGGAAAATGAAAAGGGGGGAACACTTTTTTTTGTCATTTACTATTTCTTCCTCAGAGTGTAGACCAGGGCAATCCTTATATTTCGAGGCATCACCTCTTTATCAAAAGTGTCTGGGAAACGCGTGTACAGTTGGATGTGTAAGTTATGCTAGTACTGCAGCAAAAGGAATTCAGCGGTCAGGCCGTAAATTAAAATTAAAGATGATGTAGATGGGCTCTTCTAATTGTAATTTTTTATGGATTAATTTCTTTGTTTATCTTTATTTTATTTGTTTTTATTTTTATATTTCATTTTTATTTTTTTGGCTTATAATAGAATTATATTCCTATATTCCTGCCGATGTGCTCTTCGGCCTTCTTCACTGTAATTGACTAAAAAATAAATGGGAACACGCACACCAAGAGGCATCTTCGCCGAAACATAATAGAAAAATCGATATTTATTAAGACAATTATCTGAAATAAATATATATATTGTCATTATGTTCAATGGTTTTATCATGTTTCGACTGTTCTATGGACTTCTTCAGTTGAATTCTGCACTTGTGGCTGTTAAGTCATTTGGGACAGTTTACATCTGATAAAGTGAAAATGGATTCTGATAAAAAAAAGATAAAAATGATGAGGGTACAATTTTTTTAAATGATGGAATATGGAAAATACTTTCTTTTTTTTTTTCAGGATAGATGAAATATATAAAGTCCATTGAACAAGAGTTAAATATTTAAATAGCAGAATCAGAGTTGATCTGAAAAGGACAGAAAAGAGATTCATTTGAAAAAGGGGTTTGAAAAAGAAAAACAAGAGAAAAAAAATAAAAAAGGAAATTAAAAAAATAAAAATAAGAGAAAAAAAATAAAAAGGAAATAAAAAAAGAAAAACAAGAGAAAAAAATAAAAAAGGAAATAAAAAAGAAAAAATGAAAGGGAAAAAAAAGAAAAAAGAAAAAAGAAAATTTTAAAAATAAAAAGGAAAAAATAGAATAAAAAGAAAAAAGATAGGGATAAAAAAGGGAGAAAAAAGAAAAAAGAAAAAAGAGAAAGTTAAAAAAAGAAAGAAAATAAGAAACAAAACAAAAAACAAAAATTTAAAAATAAAAATGAAAAAATAGAATAAAAACAGAAAAAAAGAAAATGGAAGGGGGAAAAGGGGGAGGAAGAAAGAGCAAAAAGAAAAACACAAGAAAAAAGAAAAAAAAGAGAGAAGAAAAGAAATAAAAAGAAAAATAGTAAGAAAAAAACAAAGAGAAAGAAAACACAAAGATAAAAATGATAGGTAAAATAAAATTTTTAAAATAAAAAAACGAGAATAAAAAGAAAAAAAAACAACAAAAAAAATTGAAAAAATAAGGAAAAAATAAAAAATAGAAAAAAGGAAAAGAAAGGAAAAAGGAAGGGAAGAGAGGAAGTTGAAAGAGAAGAGCAAAAAAAAAATATAGGAAAAAAAAGAAAAAAAAAGAAAAAGATATTCGGCACATGGAGGGTAACATAGATGGCTAAGTCCTTCTGTGCTTGAAACCGACGGTACGAATGTTGTACTAATTTTTCTGTACCAAAATAAATATATATATATATATATGACTATGAGGATCTATTTGCAAACCCTATGAGGATTTTGTGAACAAACGGACAGTAATTAGTAATTACAACTTATACATGTATACATTATTTCTTGTGATCAAACCTTCAGAGTTCAATCTCAATAGATATTGATTTATAATTCCAGAGCATTTATAAATAGACATTAAATAAGCCTATCCCAGCGACTATCTCTTCATTTTCCAGTAAAAAGATTCTTTTTTAACGGCTGTTTAGATTTGAATGAATTTTATTTTTACAAATACAAAATTATTGAATTTTTTTTTGTGTATTTTTTTTGTATTTGTTGATGTTTGTGGTTTTTGGATGAGTTTTTGGGAGCAGGGAGGGAGTTCCAAAGGCTCGATGAAAGAAGCTATTGGAGTAGAAGGCTCTCCGGCATCTAGGGACCTTCACAGTGAATGGATGGGATTTAGCTGATTGTTGGGTTGGTGGAGTGTATTTACGTCGAGGGGGCACCAGAGCAGCAAGTTCATCGGAGCACATTCCATTGAAGTAGTTGTAAAACAAGCACAAGGATGTAATATTGCAGAGATGGGACAGGGACGTTGTTCAATCTCTGATTCAGAATAACATCAAATTTTGGATCCGATTTGGTTTTTTTTGTTGTCTTTTCTTTGTGTTTAACTGAATCGGGAGAGAATCAGGCCACGAAGGAAAGATTGGTGTTTTCTGTTTTCGCAAATAAATGACTTAGATATTGGTAAAAGACAGAGAAGGGGGGGGGGGAGAAAAGGGAGAGAGGGAGAGAGAAAGGGAGAGAGAAAGGGAGAGAGAAAGGGAGAGAGAAAGGGAGAAAAGAGGAGAGAAAGGGAGAGAGGGGGAGAGAAAGGGAGAGAGGGGGAGAGAGAGAGGAGAGAAAGGGAGAGAGAAAGGGAGAGAGGGAAGAAAGGGAAAGAGGGAAAGAGAAAGGGAGAGAGAAAGCTAGAGAGAGAGGGAGAGGGGAAGAGAGAGGGGGAGGGAGGGAGAAAGATAGAGAGGGAGAAAGAAAGAGGAAAAAGGAAGAGAAAAAGACAAAATGGGGGAAAAGAAAAAGAAAAAGAGAATAAAAAGAAAAGAAAGGAAAAAAGAAACTAAATAAAAAGGGAAAAAGAAAGAAAGAGAGAAAAAACGAGAGAGAGAAAAAACGAGAGACTTCCTTTCGCTAATAATTTAAGGAACTACTAAAACCATAGAGTGCTAATCACCGTGAGTCGGAGCTGCTCTGATTGGTTAAATTAAAATGGAGGGGAAAAAGAGTGACAAAAAAAAAAAAATGTCCGTGATTTAAACTTGAATGACTAAGAAGTTGATTCCTGTCAGTTTCAAGCGAGATAAATACTTTGGACGAAACCCAAGCGCTAATCACTTTTGAAGCGTCGACCCAAAATGTCCTCCGCGCGTGCGCGTTGGTCTGTTGGACTTTTCTTGAAATATAGAACAGACGCGAAAACAGGGGGGGGGGGGGGGACTGGTTAAAAGAAATTCAAAGAATTTGAAACTTTAAAAATAAGTAATAAAAAGATGGGATTTCTTTTTTTCCGTAAATTGACTCCGAAGAAAATCGTCTTTCAAATAACATTTATCAGAGGAAAGGTATCATTAGAATATTTTTGGGTGCTTCTACAGTTTCGCTATGACATTAAAATATTTAAAGAAATGTATAAACTTTTTATTAGATGGATAGATTCAGACCCAGAAAACAGCAATTATTTCCTCTTTGTCAGAAACATCGCCGATGGAATGTGAAGAATAACAGAACAAAATAAGGGAAGCGAGAGTTACGAGGCTGCCGAAAGTAAACCCAAGTTAGTCACTTTCTACTCTGTACCTTTTCACGATGATCATAACACCATATTACTTTCTTTGTTTTTACTGCTTCCCTCCTCCTGTTTCGCCCCCTTAATATAGTCGAAACAAAAAACAAACCAGGGCTAAACGACGAACCAGTAATACCCGGTGTGGTATTTAGCCCTGGGTGGACTATTCTGGTTTCCTCCGAAGAAGGAAGTTTACAGGGAATATAAACTTCACGAGCGGCCCCCAGCCGCATGTATATCCGAGCCATGGGAAGATGATATACAGCCCCTAGCATTCCCAAATGGTCACCCATCTGGTTCTGGCCAGGCTGTACATCGCTTAACTTCGGTGATCTAACAAGAATTAGTGCTTCAACGCAATATGCCGTAATACAGTCGAAAGAAGCTGAAATGTTGGAAAACTTTCTGAATTAGTGTCTTATACATATTGTTTAAATTTTATTAAAATCTGATATACGTATTCGAAGTTTTAAGGGGGTTCTTTCCCAACGGGTCACTTAGAGGTGGAGGCACGTAGATATTAAGCATATAGAGGGTAACAGAGAGATTCAGGACCACTTCCATTGTCTTCCCCGAAGCATTTTATACATATGATATAAATTTCATGAAAATATGATATATTTGAAGTTTTAAGGGGGGGTATGCCCTCATAGTCCCTTTAGTGGTGCACTTGGAGATTTGGGAAAACTTCCATTGTCTTCCCCGGTAAATTTTACATAAGAATACACTTTTACATTTTATGTAGATTCTCTAACCTTTCTTTCTAGAGGCAACACACACACACACACACACACAGAAATTAAGTTTTATATATAGAGATTTAGAAAATTTTACATTAGAATACACTTTTACATTTTATGTAGATTCTCTAACCTTTCTTTCTAGAGGCAACACACACAGAAATTGAGTTTTATATATAGAGATTTAGAAAATTTTACATTAGAATACACTTTTACATTTTATGTAGATTCTCTAACCTTTCTTTCTAGAGGCAACACACACAGAAATTAAGTTTTATATATAGAGATTTAGAAAATTGTATGTTGTAATGCATTAACAATGTACACCCACAACTCAACTTGGCTGAGAGAACAAGAACAATCTATTAAGATTGTCATATCATCATTGAATTTTTTTTAACGTCTGTTTACATTCTGAGCGACTTTTAAAAATTGGCTTCCAAACTAACTAATCTCTGACCAGGTCTTTATTTATCCCTCTTTCTCTCAAATCCTTTCTTATTACTTCTATCCATATTTTCCTTGGCCTTCCCCTGAGAACTGAACCTGCTATCTCAACTGTTCTACATTTACTAACACAAACATTCTCATCCATTATTTCATCATCATCATCATCATCATCATCGGTTTAACATCCATTTTATATGTTGGCATGTGTTGGACGGTTTTTAAAAATTAACTTCCAAACTAACCTATCTCTGGCCAGGTCTTTATTTATCCCTCTTTCTCTCAAATCCATCCTTATCACTTCCTCCCATCTTACCCTTTGCCTTCCCCGTGTCAACTGGCCCTGCTACCTCAACTGTTCTACATCTACTAGCCCAAGAACTCTCATCGATTCTTTTAATGTTACCAAACCAACAAAGTCTACTCTTCTGCACACATCTCCCTATATTGTCCAGATTTAATCTTCCTCTGAGGTCATCAGATCTAAACTCGTATTTAAGACTCACATTACACATCCATCGTATCGTTTTCATATCATTTCTCAGCCTTCGAGTATCTATTTGGGAAGAAAATAAAAAGGAGAAATAAGGTTTTGATTTTTTGAAGAATCAGATTGAATAGATACTAGGGCATAACGTAACCAGCCGATTGATCGGATCGGGCCTATCCAATCTCTAGTCGAAATAAGGGCCGAAGTTGAAGAATGGCTCAGCCACCAGGATACCGTCCTAAGGATATCACGGGTCACCCCCACATTGGCTATAGGTGGCCTCATTTTCGTTTTTGTTTTTTTGTTTTTTTTTACATGGTGTTGCAGTCGGCGAATTCGTGGACCCGCCGACAGGGCAGAATTTTTTAATGAAGTCAAAGTAGACTAAATAGTGGTAGTGGTTATGACCCAACGGGTCACGAGTAAGTCGCGTAACATAATATGTTTATGTTGTCATGTGTATCTGCCATGCATAAACAGCAGCTACCGTGAAGTATTAACACTGTCATATCATCATCATCATCATCATTCGATTTAACGTACAACTATAGCCGACGTGCCAGATTTCCGTGACAACGATCGGGCAGGTCGCGGAAGCACTCGAGCGCTGACAGAATGATATAATTTTTTTCTTTCTTTTATCTTGTAAAAACATTGACAAAAGAAAAACATTATTTTCACAAAAAAAATAAAAATAATTTTAATCTATGTATTTTTACTTTGAATTTATTTGTCTTATATTAGCGTCTGCCAGTCTTCCAGTAAGAGCCTGGCAGTTTGAATGCAGGGCTTGGCTACCGTAAGAACAGGAGCCCTAACCCTAACGGGAACCTAAACCCTAACCCATTTTTCTTTCTTTCTTTGTTTTATGTTAGCAAAAAAAAAAAAAAAAGAAGAAAACCAGAGAAATAAATGAAAAAGAAACATTTACAAAATCCCCCCCTTATCCCCCCCCCCAAATTTCTTTCTACGCATTTGATTGAAAATAGTTCATTTGACCCCCCCCCCCTACAGTTTGTTCGGTTTTTATCTTTTTATCTATGTATTTTTTCTTTGAATTTATTCGTCTTATATTATCGCCTGCTTGGCGTTTTCGTCTCGGCAACTCTCAGGCGCTTCTGCGACCTGCTCGATCGTTGCCAATACAAAGTCACGGAAATCTGGCGCGTCATCTATAACAGCACCACATCCATGTAATGCAAACAAACATCTTGACCCCACCTCCCTAAATCTGACCCCTATCACAGTAATCCCTTACGTTTCAGTGGCAATATGCTTTGTTTGGGGTGTATTAGTTTGAGCCATTTCTAGCGAGAAAAATGAGACATTCAGAATGGACATATTAAAAGGAGATAACTTGTCAGAGTTTCTTGCGAAATTGCGAGAGTTATGTCCCCTTGGCTTCCAACAAGAGACAGACATTTTGTATAGACGTATGTCGTTTCAGCTTCCACCATAAATGACAATTAATTAGTAATTCCTATTCTTTGGGAAAGTAAAAAGTAAATAAATAATTAATTCTTGACCATACTAAGTTTTCTCATATTTTTGTTTGTTAACTTATATTCACATATTAAAAGTTACACACACTCAGTTAACCCGACACGGTCACTTCAGGGTGAATAAAAGTTTGTTTTTTTTGTTTTTTTAAATCTTTTAATACTAATTGTAGAATAGGGACTCTTAAGAAATCTCAATTGTTAAATAGGGGCCCCTTTAAGAAATCTCAGTTGTAGAATAGGGGCTCCGTAAGAAATCTAAATCGTAGAATAGGGGCTCCTTAAGAAATCTAAATCGTAGAATAGGGGCTCCTTAAGAAATCTCAATTGTAAAATAGGGGCCTCTTAAGAAATCTTAATCTCAATTGTAGAATAGGGGCTCCTTAAGAAATCTCAATTGTAGAATAGGGGCTCCTTAAGAAATCTCGATTGTAGAATAGGGGCTCCTTAAGAAATCTCAATTGTAGAATAGGGGCTCCTTAAGAAATCTTAATCTCAATTGTAGAATAGGGGCTCCTTAAGAAATCTTAATCTCAATTGTAGAATAGTGGCTCCTTAAGAAATCTCAATTGTAGAATAGGGGCTCCTTAAGAAATCTTAGTCTCAATTGTAGAATAGGGGCTCCTGAAGAAATCTTAATCTCAATTGTAGAATAGGGGCTCCTGAAGAAATCTTAATCTCAATTGTAGAATAGGGGCTCCTTAAGAAATCTTAATCTCAATTGTAGAATAGGGGCTCCTTAAGAAATCTTAATCTCAATTGTAGAATAGGGGCTCCTTAAGAAATCTTAATCTCAATTGTAGAATAGGGGCTCCTTAAGAAATCTTAATCTCAATTGTAGAATAGGGGCTCCTTAAGAAATCTTAATCTCAATTGTAGAATAGGGGCTCCTTAAGAAATCTTAATCTCAATTGTAGAATAGGGGCTCCTTAAGAAATCTTAATCTCAATTGTAGAATAGGGGCTCCTTAAGAAATCTTAATCTCAATTGTAGAATAGGGGCTCTTGAAGAAATCTCAATCTCAATTGTAGAATAGGGGCTCCTTAAGAAATCTCAATCGTAGAATAGGGGCTCTTTAAGAAATCTTAATCTCAATTGTAGAATAGGGGCTCCTTAAGAAATCTTAATTGTAGAATAGGGGCTCCTTAAGAAATCTTAATCTCAATTGTAGAATAGGGGCTCTTTAAGAAATCTTAATCTCAATTGTAGAATAGGGGCTTCTTAAGAAATCTTAATCTCAATTGTAGAATAGGGGCTTCTTAAGAAATCTCAATTGTAGAATAGGGGCTCCTTAAGAAATCTTAATCTCAATTGTAGAATAGAGGCTCCTTAAGATATCTTAATCTCAATTGTAGAATAGGGGCTCCTTAAGAAATCTTAATCTCAATTGTAGAATAGGGGCTCCTTAAGAAATCTTAATCTCAATTGTAGAATAGGGGCTCCTTAAGAAATCTCAATTGTAGAATAGGGGCTCCTGAAGAAATCTTAATCTCAATTGTAGAATAGGGGCTCCTTAAGAAATTTTAATCTCAATTGTAGAATAGGGGCTCCTGAAGAAATCTTAATCTCAATTGTAGAATAGGGGCTCCTTAAGAAATCTCAATCGTTTTGTTTTTGAATGTAATTTACTTTTTAAAAATCTTTTAAAAATAATTTTGATTCAATGTTTGGTGCTTCTTTAGAAACGTGGCAGAGGCCGGCGGAAATATGAAAGGGCAGATAATTCAATTTATAGAACTTATAATGCAAAAAATAAAACTTTCTATGGATACATTAAAATTAAATAGATTTATTGAAATAAATTAAACATCAAATAAATAAATAAATAAAATATTAGGGTTAGGGTTTAGGTTAGGGTTACTTCCTAGTCTAATGGACACCTTTTTCCTACATGTCAAATTTGGGCATCGCCACACAAATCTATCGATTTGAGTTGCATATCGGATAAGTCTCATCTCAGCACCTGAAATAACTGTGCGTGTTTACAAAAAAAAAGATTATTTTGCAATTATCTCGAAGTAAAAGCAACAGGTTTTCTAAATTCAAATCGTTTGCGTCCATTTTGTGAGAAATCAGATTTGATCACCCCTAACCCTAAAAAAAAAGTTTGAATTATCTCCCCCTTTCATATTTTGTCGCGGCCATGTCTCTAAAGAAGCACCCAAAGTTTTAATCACTGGCAGCCATGTTATATAGATCATTTATGTTAATTATTATTATTGGTCCCCCGATTTTATAAATCAAGGGACTTATGTTTTGAGGCATGTCCGTCCGGATTTTTCTCCGCAACCATCCATTAAATTTCTCTGAAATTTGGCCAAAATGTAGAGGCCATTGTTCTGGATATAAAATGAGCATCCTTGACCTCAGGAAAATTCTGGTTCGCGCCCACAGCGGGTCAAGGGGGGTCAAAAATGCCCCAAATTTATCGCATTTTACACTCGCCACATCGAGTCATATACAGAGGGGGACCACGCACGCACGCACTGAAATGGCAAAAAATGACATTTTTTGCCCCATAACTTTTCATCCATCCATTCAATTTCTCTGAAACTTGGCCAAAATGTGGAGGCAATTGTTTCTAATAGAAAATAAGTATCGCTGACCTCGGAAAAAATCTGGTTCGCACGCCCAGGGGGTCAAAAGCCTCCAAAATGGCAAAAAATGACCCTTTTCTCCCATAACGTTTGATCCATCCATTCAATTTTTCTGAAACTTGGCCAAAATGTAGAGGCAATTGTTCTGGATATAAAATGAGCATCCTTGACCTAAGAAAGATTCTGGTTCGCGCCCCCAGGGGGTCAAAGGGGGGGGGGGGGGAAATGCCCCAAATTTCCCAAATTTATTGCATTTTACACCCGCCACATCGAGTCACATACAGAGGGGGAACCACGCACGCGCGGCTTGTTAATATTATAAAACGAGTGTACACCCTTCGGCAAAAAATTCTAAGAATTCTAGTTAAGTTGGGAAGAAATGAAACGAGCATGTCATCATTTTTGACAGCAGGAGGGGGGGGGGGATTAAAAATAAAAATAGAAACCTGTTCTACGAGAAATCAACGAAGCATTTTAACGTGTTCCTAGAAAGCCTATTTTAACGACGACAGATGCGGAGATAATTAGGCCACATGACTAAGCAAGATCTACACGTAGATCTTTCATCCAACTTACGACAAACAATCGGATACGTGATACTCTTACGAAAACATCATTAGGATTGATTATGTCACGCAGAAATAAGTACGTTTTAGCAGCTTATTACGAGTGGGTGTCACAAACCAGCCGAGAGTTTAGTTTGCGAAAACGAGTAAATAAATACAACGAAATTCCGATGCTCTCGTACCAAATTGAAACGTGAATTTGAGATGCTAAAACCTATGCAATCGTCTTTTTGAAAAAGATTTTTTTAATGGAAATCGCTCCAGACAAGGCATGAAGCCACTTGATGTAAGGAGCTAGCACGAACGGAATATGATTATCGCAAAGACATGAGATGCCTATTGGCCCTAGTTTTGAAAAAACCAAGGTTATAGGTAGGAGGAAAACAGTCAGCAGGAAGAGAGTTCCACAAGCCTGCGGTTCTTGGAAAGAAGTTACTAGAATAGGAAGCTGTATTACAATGAGGTATCAAAACAGTGAATTGGTGGAGACCACTAGACCAACGAGTCAAACGAGCTGTAACAAAAGAAGCAGGGAATAGATCACATAATTCTGAAGAACACATGCCATAATAGTATTTATAGAAAAGACTGAGACTAGCGAATATCACGTCTGTGAGAGAGAGGGGGCAGAGAAGAAAGGGTAGGGCCAATCAAATTTCAGACACGTTTCTGCACCTTATCAAGAACCCTCAAATGGGACAGAGATTAACCAGCCCAAATATGACAACAGAACTCCATACATGGTCTGATTGTAGATTTGTAGAGATAGAGAATAGCCTCAGGTGTGATAAAGTGTTTGGAGCGATAGAGAGAACCGACTTTACGAGAAGCAGAAAGAGCAATGGGTCTCATGTATGAACTCATGTAAGAAAGATTTGATGAGAGAGAAAGACCAAGAAGTTTCAGAGTCGATTTCTCCTCAAGAACAAGGCCATCCATGAGACTCTCAGGAAGAAAAGGGACACGCCTACGATTGAAAGACACAAGCTGTGTCTTAACTGGATTAAACGAAACAAGCCATTTCGTACCTCAATCCAAAACTGAACCGAGGTCAACTTCTAGATCAGCTGCATATTTTGACTGATCCGAGGGAGATGGGCGAGAAGCAACACCAGAATAGAGAGTGGTACGTTTCGACCAGAAAGAAAACCGCAGGCATGCTTCTCTTTTTAATTATGATATGTGAGTTTCAGTGTGACAACTTTTAATTGTGAAATGAGCCACTGTTGGCACATGTGCCATAGGTTGGCCACTCCTGAACTAAATACTTACCCCCCCCCCCCTCCTGTCCCGGGCATCTTTGAAAAGAACACTTTTCTTCATGTACTTCATGGCCCCGTTCAGTCTTCAGAGACAACGGATACCCCCTGTAAGCGTGGCTGTGCATGTAATTGTGAAGCAAGGGTTGCACAATCTCTTTTATTATTTTTATTGTGTATCAAATCCTCTAAAGTCTGTGCATGAAATGCTATTCCTATTTTAACCCATTTCACGCACGGACTTGATTTGATACACAATCCATTTGATAAAGAGGGTTTCCCTCGAAATATATCATGAAACACGGCCACACATATTAAATCACTGCGTAAAAGTTTCTTCTGATCAAGTAAGCTTTATTTATAAAAACTAAATAAGTAAATAGATAATACTTGGTTTGTCATATTCTTCAACGCCATTTTTTCCATTTCTCACATTGTAATAGCCTTCTAACATACCTTATAAACATACCACAAACAATGCTTCAAGCAAACTACCTTTCTTTATTATATATATATGTTTTTTTTATTTTAAGTTTTTTTCATAACGTTCATGCACAGCGAGCAAGGCATATTGCCACTGGGATGTAAGGTGGTGTTACTGTGATCGGGGCAGATTTATAGGCGAAATAGGGAGTTGGTCAGAAAGTTGACGTTACATTTAAATGTGTGCATGTTGGTACAGTCGGGGAAACAGGGAGGGAATTCCAAAAGGAAGAAACTATAAAAGCAGACCATTTTTTGGGGGCACTGGAACCAAAGAAGAAAAACGATTCTCGTCAAAGATTATTTGTTTTAATAAATAATTTTAGTAAAAACTAATTTTTTTTAACGAAAAAAGAAAAAAAGAACAAAAAAAAAAACCGAAAGAAAAAGGACAAAAAAAGCGAAAAAAAAGGAGAATTTTTTTTTTTTTTTTAAACTAATCCTCGAACATCGAACTTTAAAAAAAATCATAACAAAAAAAATAGTTTTTAACAAATATGAGCCCTTTTTTTACTTTAGGGTGACAATTTTTTTTTTTTTGGGGGGGGGGGGGGGTCGTGTTAAGAAACACTAAAAAAAAAAAAAAAAAAAAAAAACGAAAATTAAGGTATGGAGAAAATGGGATAAATGTTTACTTTTAAAGTCATAAATCGGTACAATTGGTGCCCATCATGTACTCAACCATTTCGAGTGGGGGGATTAGTTTCGCATATAAATTTAACGTAAAATGATCACCTATGTCCAGTCCATTCTGTTATGGTATCCACTGGGGCGATGATGCATCTCAAAGAAGAAACAGGATTCGAGCCAAAGTAATTTGTTTTTGTTTTTTGTTTTTTTATCCGAGTCATAAACTAATTCTCTACATCGAACTTTTAAAAACATGTAAAAATACGGCATATCAACAAAATAGAAAATTGTGTTTTTTTTAAAACAAATATGGGTTAATTTGTAGATAAAGAGGCTCAGCTAAATCACCCCCCCCCCCGTAAAAAATGAGATTCTACTTTTTTAGGCGATTACATGTGAACATAAGAACAACTTGAAAAATAAAAGCAGAAACAAACAATTATTTTAAAATTTACAGTGGGGGATCAGTTTCGCATATAAATCTAACGTAAAATGATCGCCCATTTCCGAGCCATTGTCTAACCAGATAGAATTTTAAGGACATATAACCAAAAAAAACAACAACAAAATTTTTTAACGGAAGTTTTTGTTTTGTTTTGAGCTAAGAAAATAGCATGAACAACTTGGTGAAAAAAAGAACTCCCTTAACCCTAATACTAACCCTAAGTTCGGGTGGCACCCACTTAAAAAAAACCTACCATTAATTCTAAGTCCTAGTGGTAACATCCCTCCCACAAAAAAAACAAAAAACAAAAATGAAACATGGTTACATCTAAGATTTGACTAAAACGGTTACATGTCGCTCAAACACTATCTGGTAAGAAAGTGAGTGATCATTTTACGTTAAATTTATATGCAAAACTGATCCCCCACTCTAAATTCTAAATTAATTGTTTTACTTCCTATTTTTTTTTAAGGAGGAGGGGGTTCAAGTTTTTCTAATGTGTTCACAGGTAATCGCCTAAAAAGAAATAGAATCTCATTTTTGGGGAAGGGGTAACTGAGGGTCCTCATCTACAAAATTATCATAATATTATACCCTTCCCCCCAATTTTTTTTTTTAAATACTCACGACTTGACTTTTGAAGCAGTTCTTCATTTAATAGTCAGAAATAAAATTGATTTTCTTATTCAAAGAAGTTAAAATAACAACAACAAAATAAATCAAAAGCTATTGTTCACTTTTTCGAGAAGGGCATCATTTTCGAAGAGAAGTTTCCATGTAGATCCACTCTAGGTAAAATCACACAACGCACTGAAAGTCTGAATCGAAGGGCAGATAACTCGCGACAGAATTTGGGGTAATTGACTGACATGATTATCTCCCTTGTCCATTTAATTGTTGTAATTGTAAGGTTGGCTGATTTGACTTCCAGATGATTGACTTTGAAATACAAATGGGATTTCTCAGCAAATTGTTTGGGATTTTTGTTGTTGTTTTTTTCTTAGTCAATAAAATGAATATAAAGTTTGCGTATAAGGAAATATATTTTAATTTAAAAATCATTTATAAATGTTATTTCCGTGAGGATCATAATGTACATATAGATAAGAAAAAGAAAAAGAGAGAGATGACCAGAGAGAGTACGGGAGGGGGGGAGAGAGAGAGACAGAAAAAGGAAAATGTAATAAAGAAATAGGAAAAAGAAAAGTAAAAGAAAAGAAAGGAAAGGAAAAAGGAAAGGGAAAAGAAACAAAGAAATAGGCAAAAAAGAACAGAAAAAATATAGGAAGAAAAAAGAAAAAAAGAAAGTAAAAAAGAAAGAGTAAAAAAGAAAAAGGAAAAAAAGAAAAAGAAAAAAAAAGAAAGAAAAAAAGAAAGAACATAGTTTTTCTAAACAATCCCCAAAGATAATTGAACTCGTCCGATTGAGTCATTCTTTCTTTGTCCTAAATTCATGAGTACAAATGTTGCGACTGCCATTTTTTTTTTTTTTTAAAGATAACATTTGTTTTGGATTTTTATTGCCATCAAAAAAGAAACGGGTTAGAGGAGCAGAAGAAGGCTGCAGAATGAATCTACCAATACAGAGAGAAAGAGAGAGAGAGAGCGAGAAAGAGAGAGAGAAAGAGAGGGGGAAGAGAGAGAGAGAGGGGGAAGAGAGAGAGAGAGAGGGGGAAGAGAGAGAGAGAGAGGGGGAGAGAGAAGGGGGTGAAGTGTCTTGGGAATGATTTCAGCAACGGAGACTTCGTATACAGACACAAACGAAAGAGTCGTTCCAAATAATTGGCAGAAAAAAAGGAAAAAGATAGGACAAAAAAATTATTCAAAAAAGAAAAAAAAACAGAAAAAGGAAATAAGGGGGAAGGGTAAAAAAGGGAAGAGGGAAAAACTGATTAAAAACAGAAAAGAAAAGGGCAAAAAAAGAAAGAAAGTAAAAGAATGAAAAAAGGAAAAAAGAAAAAAAATGGAAATTTTGAAAAAGGGAAAAAGAAAAAAAGAAAAAGGAGAAAAAACTAAAAATATATATAGAAAGAAACAAAGAAAAAGAAAAAATAGGAAAAATAATGAAAATTCTAAAAAAAAAAAAGAAAAAAAACGAAAAAAGAAAAGAAAAAAAAAGAAAAAAAGAATCCAGAAAAAAAAAACTGCGCATGTTAAACAAATGAGTTCAATTCACAAACAAATTTTATTTTCATAATTTTTGTTACTTTTTATATTAAAACGAAATCTAACTAAATAAGACTTTCTCACTTGCGTACATATTATCACATGTTAATCTACCCCCCCCCCCGCCACTTCTATACGGGGTATATATATATATATAGGTGTGGTCGTGACAATATTCTATTGACCAAAACCTAAAGAAAGGTAAGTATTAATCTAAAGATGGGAATGATTCAAGATATTTGGAGCAGATTCCAATAGATTAGCCCCAACCCCCGCCCTCCCGGCAAAAACATTAACCTGTGGTGCTAGAGTTTATTAAGGAAGTGATATGAGGGGCACTTTGATGATCATCTCATCAGTAAGATATGTGATCATGATTGAGCTTCACACTCACCGGACCGTAACACCCAACCCCACCCCAGATTTTTATCTGTGGGGTTTCCACAAAAAAAAAATATCTATCAAACCAATCCCCAGACTATTCTAAAACAGCAAAAATCAGGACGATTCCAAGAGAGGAGGGGTGGGTGGGTCATTTTTTGATTGGATCACCCTGTAGTTTAGACATCACCAATAGGTGGGGTTCCTGACAGGTACGACCACTTCTCCGTGTCAGAGTGGAACTGGGAGTAGTGGTAATTAAGGGGTGACTCCACTCTCTTCAAAGCTCCCAAATTTGGGGCTTCACCATTGGATGTAGTTTTGTGTCATCCTGAGGATGGGGGGAGAAGGTGGGGGTGGGGGTGGGGGTAGTTGATAGGGTTAGGAAATAGGGTAGGCAGGAAAACAGGTAGAATAAGTTAAGGGTCGTGAGGTGGGGGAAGAGGCAAACACCTTGCAGTAGACTGCATGTTTTTCAGCAGCTCCTTACGTCCACAGTGGCAACTTGCCTTGTTTGAGGCGAACTAAGTTAAAAAATTAAAAAATTAAAAAAAACTAACGGTCACGGGAGAGTGAGTGAAAGAAGTCGTTAGTTCGTTGGGAAGCCTTGAGCGGACAGCACGTGTAAAGAAATGACTTAAGAATCGATTATAAATTAAGGGGCTCCGGAATGCCCTCCCCCTCCGCCACTAGCAGAAGAGAAGGCGACGTCAACAGCTTAATAAATGGTCTTTTCTCCAAATTCAAGAATATTCTTCTTTTATTTAGTTGTTGTGAGACTTTAATTCCAGGCGAGAATGCACCCTCCCCACTCCTCATGGGGACGATCGTGGATGAAATGCCTCAGTCACGGGAGGAATGGTGGCACGAGGTCAGATTTACTTGTGCTGTTCTGATTTGTAATTTATATTTTGTTTGATAGTGACTTACGAGACATTAGACCTCTCCTCGAAGGGGAGGTAATGCAATGCTGACAGGTACCACTCCTCCTGGTCAGACTTAAGAGTAGTGGTAAATAAGGGATGACTCCCCAAAGCTCCCAAATTTGGGGCGTTCACTACCGGTGACACTTTAGAGTCTTGACTAGGACTGGTTGCATCATCATCATCATCATCAACCGGTTTATTTGTTGAATCAGGCCACAATTAATCCTCTGATGAGGGTGGAGCCTGATTGTCTAGTCTCGAAATCTAAGTCTTCCTCTCCACTCCTGTCTTTGGCAAGGCTTGATGGAATCCATACCCATGGCCTTCCTATCACGTTCTCCCAAGTCAACTTGGGTCTGCCAGTTGTGATGTTCTCTGCTGGCACATTCAACTGTCGGACTTTAGCAATCCAGCCATCGCTACGCTCAATGTGACCCAACCAACGCAGTCTGTTCTTCCGCATGATGTCCGTAAGGCTTTTCAAGTCGACCTGTGAGAGCAGGGATTCAAAAGAAACGTACTGTTCAGGCCTCACCAAACAGATCCATCTGACCATTGCCCTGTCATTACGGTGCAGCTTCCTTAGTATGCCAGCAGAGACAGCCCAAGTTTCTGAGCCATACAACAGCACACGTCTGACACATGAGGAGTATACACGCCCTCTCGTAGTTGTTGGCAGGTGTTTGTTTGTCAGGATTGGTAGCATGCAGACACGTAATCTTACGAACGCTAAATAATGTAACAATAATTATGAAAAAATAAATTTCTTTTATAGAACAGACGCATTTATTGAAAATGACAAAAAAGATATAAAAGAAAATGGAATATAAAAGTAAAAAATACAAAAAGAAAAGAAAAAAAGAGAAAAAAAGAGAAAAAAGTAAAACTGGAAAAACTGAAAAATAAAAAAAACGAAAAGCAAGAAAAACAAAGAAATAGGACAAAAAAGTTTTAAAAATAGAAGAAAGAAAAGAAAAAACTATTTTAAAAAAACGAAGAAAAAAGAGAAAAATGACAAAAAAATAAGAGAAAAAGAAAAAAAAGATTACAAAAAGAAATAAAAGGAAACTGAATATAAAAATTTAAAAAATACAAAAAGAAATGTAAAGAGAAAAAAAGGAAAAATGAAAAACTGAAAAAAAACGAAAAAAAAAACGAAAAGCCAGAAAAACAAATAAAAAGGTAAAAAAAGAAAAAAAGAAAATAAAAAAAAGAAAAAAGGAAAAAAGGAAAAAAGAGAAAAAAAAGACAAAAAAGAAAAAAGGAAAAAAACAAAAAAGAAAAGACATAAAAGAAAAAAAAAGAAAAAAGACAAAAAAGAAAAAAGATTACAAAAAAGAAAAAACTCGATATAAAAATTTAAAAATACAAAAAGAAATAAGAAAAGAGACAAAAAAAACATTTCATAATAATAATGATGATGATAAAAGGTCAAACCATGCAGAACGAAAAACGAAAGAACCCTTTAAAAAAAATGCAGAGCAAAACTCCCATGCCAACGTAAGAAAAGAAGTTAGGAGAACAGCCAATAATAACAACAACATCGCCAAGACAAACAGCAAATTTCTTGCGAGTGAGGTTAATAAACAAGGGAGAAGGGGGCATCACCAACAAAGGGGTGTGATATCCACTGCACACAGTAAAACAAGGCGACTCTTGGAAGAATAAGAAACAAAACCAAAATCGAAAAGCTCAGATCTTGTGACGGAATATGTGGATTCAGCAAACACAGGTTCAATTCTCAAGCACCATTCTCATTCGAACAAAATGTTATTTGCCATCAAACTTTTGTGAAGGTCTTCAATATAAAATTTCAATAAAAGGATTTTAAATGTGTACATATATATATATATTGATTGATAACATCGACATGCCAGTGTAGCGACTTTTTGTACATGTCTGTATAAATAAAAATAATATATATATATATATATATGTGTGTATCGAGGCAGCATTTTTTCTTTAAGACACGTATTATTAAAAATAACCGACAATTTTTGTCTGGTTATTTTAGTGTTGATCCCTTCAATTTTCCGGATTAAAATCTTAATCTCGGAAGGAAATTGGCTGATGAAACTGCCGTAATGTACATGTTGGTCCAGAGTACTTTCTGACCCATTTGGGTCCATCGTCAGTGGAATAATGACAAACAGGTAAAGACCTGGAGTGAGATTTATAATTAATTATGGCAGGAAAGTTTAACTATGTTTATTAGGTATTATAAGCATTTAAGTATATTAGTACTAGTGTTAAAATTAATCTTGTTAATAGCAGGTTTTTTAGCATGTACACTATGGCAGTTTCATCAGCCAATTTCCTTCTGAGATTAAGATTTTAATCCGGAATATTGAAGGGATCAACACTAAAATAACCAGACAAAAATTGTCGGTTATTTTTAATGATAATATATATATATATATATATATATATATATATATATATATATATATATATAGTGTTAGAGTGAAATAAATTCCAGAAGGAAATCCGAGTATGATAACTCAATGTAATAAACAGAGCAAGAATAAAATAAAGTAAAGTAACACGGAATCACATAATCACCGGTGCAATAATTTATTTCGACCCTCCGACCTTATTCAAGCATCCAAGCGAGGTGATTACATTTTATATGTAATCGACTCGCTTGGATGCTTGAATAAGGCCGGAGAGTCGAAATAAATTATTGCACCACTGATTATGTGATTCCGTGTTACTTTACTTTATTATATATATATATATATATATATTAATTCACACCCAATCATTTTGTAAATAGAGATTAAAACAACATTATCGTAAACACAACTCGGCCTTTTGGCTCGGAAGACACGACCTTTGCCCACGGACGTAATCCGTTTTTTTTTTTCTTTTTATGCTCCAATGGTCCCCTCTCCCATTTACGGCATGTCTTGCTTGTTTTCAGCATTTGAAATAACCCGGAAAACAGTTAGAAGCTAATACACATCTAGATAGATTTGGGAGGGTCTTACTAACCACACATTTATTTTGTTTGATTTTCTTTATTCTAAAATCACTGGTTGTTTTTTAATAACTCTCACCCTCAACCGATAGAAATTTATATATATATATATATATATATATATATATATATATATATATATTAAATCAATTAATAATAAAAATAAAAAATTTAAAAATATAATTTAATAGAACAGAAAAAAATCTCCTAGAATGCAATCGATATCCTGTTTGAATTCGATCCAGGAAGAGACCCCTAATTTCTTTCTCAGGGTCTTTTAGGGATTTTTTTCTAGAAGACACTCACAAATTACCTAATAGAAAAAATATACATATAAAAAAAAAACAGCGAATGTCTCCCAGAAAGCAAACGGCTTCTCTTATAAACAACCCCATAGATCAAAAGATGGTGGATCAAAGCGAAAGAATAGTTTATAATAAAAACTGAAGAAAACCCAGCAATTTTTATCACCTGCGTAGCCTGAAACCTAAGGTATCATGTTGATCTGAACCTCTGTAACATAATGAATAAATAGTATGCTATTATTATTAAATAATCGAGCACTCTGTTGGATTTCTTTCTATATGTGCCTCCTTCACATAAATAGAACTTAAATTCCCTTTTTTGATGTGGTAATGTCTCGTGGCCGTTTGGTTATGAAACTTGCTTGCGGAGTCTAGGGTGATTCTGTAACCGGGTTCGAATCTTGCAACTATCTGAAATTATCATCCCCTACACTGATGATAGCGAAAGCTTGAAACGCCGGCATATGTAGGTAAAATAATTAAAATTACTATTGGTATATATATATATATATATACAGGGTGGGCAAAAATAAGGGTCCTATTTTTAAAAATTCATAACTTTTTTATTTATTGATTTAAAAAAATTTTTTTTTTAGAATAAGTAAAGGACCCCTTCCGAAGCAAGCATGAGCCGTATTAGCCCTAAGGAACGTACCCTCATTTAGAAAACATTATTTTTGCTTAAAAAACTCAAAACAGTGTAAAAAACAATACTTTAGTTTTTGTAAGTTTTAAGAAGTGTTTTTCGGCTAAAATTTGTTTTGTTTATTTCAAAAAATCTCGGAAGGGTCAGTCTACACACACATAAAGTTTGGTGAGTTTAACTTTTATTTTGTGGAAGTTATTCAAATTCAAGTTATTCAAATTTAAAGATAGGACCCTTATTTTGGCCCACCCTGTATATATATATATATATATATAATATCTTTCTTCTTCTATTCATTTGATGTCATTTTTCCCTTTTTTAGGGGTTAGACAGTTCAGTGCTGTACCCAGAACAAAATTCTATCTTAGAGATGGTACCCTAACAGGTACTACTACTCCTCTAGATCAGAGTGGACCCAGGAGTAATGGTAACTCCCCTCTCACCCCTTGCCCGCAAATTGGTGCCTTATTAAAGACATAACTCGCACCGGTTGAATACAGACACGTCTTATGAACGCTAAATAAACAATGATTACAGAAAATAAATTGTTTTATAGAACGCATGATATCTTGAAAGATTTAACGAAAATTTAGATAAAAAACTATATCTATATCTTTTCTCCTGCGAACAAATATCTCAACATTGTATATTATGCAAATAAATACATCTGTTAATGACACCTTGCGTTTTCTTGTTATGTATTGCTAATGAGGATTTTGTATGTCTGTCTGAAGCCAAAACTATACTATTACTTCTATTGATTGTACTATTGTACTTCTATTACTAATGGAGATTTGGTATCTGTCTGTTATGTAATAGTTAACTAATCATTACCTGTACCATGTAATAGTTAACCAATCTATTGCCTTTATTATGTAATAGTTAACTAATCATTACCTTTATTGTGTAATAGTTAACTATTACACAATAAAGACAGTGGTTGGTTAACTATTACACAATAAAGGCAATGATTAGTTAACTAACCATTGCCTTTATTCTGTAATAGTTAACTGATCATTGCCTGTATTGTGTAATAGTTAACTACTTATTGTCTTTATTAATTAATAGTTAACTAGTTACTGCCTTTATTATGTAATAATTAGCTAATCATTGCCTTTAGAATGTAATAATTAGCTAATCATTGCCTTTAGAATGTAATAATTAGCTAATCATTGCCTTTATTATGTAATAGTTAACTAATCATTACCTTTATCATGTAATAGTTAACTAATCATTGCCTTTATCATGTAATAGTTAACTAATCATTGCCTTTATCATGTAATAGTTAAATAATTATTACCTTTATTATGTAATAGTTAGCTATGCATTGCCTTTATCATGTAATAGTTAGCTATGCATTGATTTTATTATGTAATAGTTAAATAATTATTGCCTTTAGAATGTAATAGTTTAATAATTATTACCTTTATTATGTAATAATTAGCTAATCATTGCCTTTATTATGTAATAGTTAACTAATTGTTATCTTTATTATGTAATAGTTAACTAATCTTCCACGAAAATACGATTCGCACTCTCTTCTCTCGTCCAATAACTTGGTCATAACCGCGGCTCTCAAATTTTTCATCATCCATTCAAATATATCGGTATGTTCTCTCACCTCCGTAAAATTTTCTTTGCAAAGTTCCGCCGTGCCGGTGATGGTCGACGACTCTTCGTAATTCTCCTTGTTGTTTGTGTGACCATCTTGTGAGTTCGTCGCCGGCGGCGAATTGCCAGCGCTTCGGAAAAAGTTGGCCAAACCCCATTTCTTCTTCACGCCCGAAGAAGTCGACACGATCGACGTATTATCCTGCATAACACGGAAAAATGAAAACAAAATGACAAAAGACAGATTCAACAGGTGTGCGTACACGCCTGTAAATCTTTTTTCTTTTTTTCTTTTTTACCCTTCACCTCTGTCCAATAAATCCCCATTGCCCTGCACCAACCAGAATAGATATGGGGGAGGATAAGGGATAAGGTAAGGTACAAGAAAAAAATTTACGGAAATTTTGCTTCCTGTTTTTCTTCACAGAAAAAAAAAAATGAAAAAAAAAATGAAAAATGAAAAAGAAAAAATGAAGAAAAAAAAAAAAAAAAAGTATCCACTTTATTATGGCTGCCATATCTGAAATCGGAAATTGTGAACCGGTGTTAATCCCCCCCCCCAAAAAAAAATCCCCAATTATTAAGCTTTTGGCGAAATTTTTATTATTTATAAAAACAGTTTGAATTTATTATTTGTTAATAATTCTTCTGTTACTTTGTAACACAATTATATTTGATTAATAATTAAACTATTTAAAAAATATTTTAAAAATTAAAAAATACATTTGTAAATGTTTTTTATAATACATAAAAAACATTTTTATTATATTATTTGTTAATAATTAAACAAATTGTTGAAAACAAATTATTATTCACCAATAAAAAAAAAAAAAAACGGTCTAAAATATAATTAGAGATTTTTTTGGGGGGGGGGGGGATTAACACCGGTTCGCAATTTCTGATACACAGCCATGATTAAGTGGATACTTTCTATTTTACCAAAATGTTATCAAAATTATATTATATAAAAAAAACATTTTGGCACAGGTATCCTTATCTTTGTTGTTTTTAATACAGCATCGCAACAACTGTGACCTTTGACATTACACAAATGTTGACACTAAGTGTGTGTATGCGTGTGTAGGTGAATGCTTTTGCATGTGTGCAAACGCATGGGTGGATACATGTGTGAGTAAGTGTTTATGCATGATGTCGGGTGGATGCATATGTGATGTCGGGTGGATGCATATGTGATGTCGGGTGGATGCATATGTGATGTCGGGTGGATGCATATGTGATGTCGGGTGGATGCATATGTGAGAGAAGGTTGGGTTATTTAATGCTGAATCCAGTTATTTTGGTAAGAAGTTGTTCGTTGTTTTACTGATGGGTCCCCATTTATCAAGACCAAAGGTCATTCAGGGGCCAAGGTTAATGAGATGGAACGGTTGTCCGTTGAGAGACGAAGAATATTATGAGAGGATTGAAAATGATTGATGGAATGAACCAAGTTGAAATACTTGTGGGGGTGTTCATGACAGGAATCTTTTGACATTGGATCTGAAAATGACCATCTTGCAATCTGCAGGGTTTGGTTTGCTTGTTTTGTTTTACGGCATATCAACCCTTTTCGGGTTATTTAATGCCGAATCCGGTCATCTTTGGAAAAAGTTTTTATGCTTCAAGTTCTATATATCTTCAAATATTTATTCGTGGTGTTTGGTTTGGTTTGGTTGTTTTGTTTTACGGCATATAAACCCATTTTCGAGTTATTTAATGCTGAATCCGATCATCTTTGGAAAAAGTTTTTATGCTTCAAATTCTATACAACTTCAAATATTTATTTGTCATGTTTGGTTTGGTTGTTTTGTTTTATGGCATATCAACCCTTTTCGGGTTATTTAATGTCAAATCCGGTCATCTTGGGAAAAAGTTTTTATGCTTCAAGTTCTTTATATGTTCAAATATTTATTCATTGTATTTTCGTTTGGTTGTTTTGTAGAGGAAAAATGTTTTTGTTTTTAGCTTTGCAGAATATGATTGAGTTTTGCAAAGGAAAAGGGAAAAAAACAACATCAATGTTTGGTGCATTTTAAGTCAGAAAGCCAGTATCTTCAGACAGCCTGATCTGATAGCACCAGAAAATCTGCAGGGAATCAGTCCTGTGATAATGTGTTCCACAGACTGGAAGCCCTTGCGAAGAAGCTCAGTGGAAATTCTGTATTTTATGTGAATCTGTGTGCAAACGCGTGCGTGGATGCGTGTATGAGTGAATGTTTATGCATGGGAGTGGCTACGTGTGTGAAAGTTGTTTCATGGCATATCAATCCTTTTTGGGGTTTACTTTTTATTTATTATTTTTTCATGGAAATCGCTCCAGACAAGACATGAAGCCACTTGATGTAAGGAGATAAAAAGTTACCGCTTCAAGGTCAAAAACTAGCTAACGATGGATAAATTCAGACCTAGAAAACAGCAATTCTTCCCCCTTTGTCAGAAACATCGCTGATGGAATGTGAGGACTAAAGGACAAAATAAGGGAAGCGAGAGTTACGAGGCTGCTGAAAGTAAACCCAGGTTAGTCACTTTCTACTCTCTTTAAATCAAAAATTCAGTCATTTTGGTAAAAGTTTTAATATTTATTATTTATTTAATATTTATTTTTCAAATATTTGTTTATGGTATTTGATTTGGTCGTTTTGTTTTGTTTTACGGTATATCAACACTTTTCGGGTTTATTTAATCAAGAATCCAGTCGTCTTAATAAAGATTTTTATGCTTCAAGTTTTTAACATCTTCAATTATTTAAGATATTTTATTGTTTATATTGCAGCGTAATTGATTTTGTCGGCAAATATTTTGAAAATAAAAACTGGTGTAGTCGACCATAATCAAAGGCGACCTGAAGGCTCCCTTTTTAGTAGCTACTACACTAAGATGTAGGGGAGGGCGACACTCCTCTACCCGCATTACTTCACTTACCCTTGATCTTCACTTTCACACTTGACAAATAAAAAATAGCCTTATGGAAAATATAAAAGCATGTAAAATTATGAGTGTTATCATAATTTTAATTTCAATATTTTGAGCGGTCTTCCGCTCTTTATCAAATAATGCATTATTCATTTGATAAAAATTCAATGAATGTGAAACTGATGAAAAACTGGACATTTTCGACTTTGTGCAAAAAGGCTAAAAACAACGAAGACAAGGATATCTGTGCGAAATATTAGTAAGACTTCAAGATGCATCTCATGGCAAAATTTCAAATAACATTAAAAATCAATAATTAAAAATCAAAAAAAAAATCAAACATTTTTGTAAAAACAAAAAGAAAACAAAACAGAAAATTATGAACAAAAACAAAAATGGGTAAAAACCAAAATTGCTGAAAATCCAAGAATGTGTCGGAGATCATGCAGCAGGCGATCATTCTCACCTTGGATTGGGAGTTCAAACAGTTCCAAATTTAAATAACTTAAAACATTTTTCAACAAATTACTTTTATCAAAGTTGATGTCTGCCTGTAACCAAAACTATGTCACATTTCTCAGAGTTTTTTTTGTTTTTAATCTGCAAAACTGATAATTATATTATTGTAATAATAACTTCACATACAGGCACACAATTTCATATTTAACATCGGATTTGTACCCCTAAATTATTCGAATTCCTAGAATACTTTCTGCTAAATTTGCTTGCCTGATTTAAAACTAGACGTTAACAGATATATATTCCTTTAAACAATATGATCAGAAAATATATGAAAAAAAAAAAAAAAAATTATAATATATCAATATTATATAAATATTATGAATATACATATATATTTTAGAGATGAAAGATGAGAATAAAAAATTGTAAAGATACAATATTTATTAAAACATCAGAAGTTCAAAGCAAGGAGTTTCATATCCTTAATCCATGGATTTTCAAAGACCAACTCTTTTCATCAAAGGATTAAAAAAAAACGGTTTTTATCCTCTGATGAAAAGAGTTTGTCTTTGAAAATCCATGGATTAAGGATATGAAACTCCTTGTTTTGAACTTCTGATGTTTCAATAAATATTGTATCTTTACAATTTTTTATTCTCATCTTTCATCTCTAGAATTGATTGCTCTATTAATATAGTGAGCATTACATTATCACGATAATTGAATTATCGTTTAATAATTATTTATCTTTAATTTAATTCAACATTTTAATATATATATATATATATATATATATATATATAAGTTATGAAAAGATATTTATGGCAATTAAGCTACACAGATGTCCCCGCGTTTCATCCCCGGGAGGAATCTTCAGGCTAAAATGCATGGAGTTAGTTTTGCCGGGTGTTTTTACATACACGGCTAGCTAGTTAACTAATCAGATGAAACGTGGGAGTCTCTGTGTAGCTTAATTGCCATAAATATATTTTCATAGCTTACTACCTAGCTCTACTTACGTATCGAGCACTGTTGAAGTAAATACTGAAAATTGATACATAAAAAATTATATCTCCTTTTAAAATTTTATGTGGATACATGAAATAGTAATTATATATATATATATATATAAGAGTATAAAGGTATACTCAAAAAAGAATAAATGGGAAATACCAGCAGAGTGCTTAATTAAATTAAATTAAGAGCGTAATATTTTTTATTTATAAATACAGATTTTAATCAGACATATGGACCGGCGGTTTCTGACAAAAAAAAAGATTGGATCCCATCTTCGTCAGCACAGCCTGTGCTGACGAAGACGGGATCCAACCTTTTTCCTGTCAGAAACCGCCGGTCCATATGTCTGATTAAAATCTGTATTTATATATATATATATATATATATATATATAAAAATAAAACATGAAACTAAAAGTATACTTTTAGTAGATAGAACCTATAGTGAAATGGTTTAAGCTCAATATACGAGATAGAGCAATTATAAAGATAAATGAAAGAAGAGAGATAAACATGTACGAATGACAAATCTATTTCAACTTCGATTGTTTAATGCAAGGTGTACTCGGTAAAAACATGTTTATTTTTCTTTCCTTAAGCCAAGGCTTTTCAAAGATTAAAATCTTATCATCAGAGGAATTACATAGATGGATAAGTTGGCAGTGGAAAAGCCAAAATTCAAAATTTGAAAAAAATATAAAGTAATGGAGAGTAAGAGCGTTCATGTAAAAATATGGAGTCCGTCCAGTTGGTGAATGTCCGTAGATAAGGTGTCCGGTGAAAGGAGATTTAAAGATGGAAAAAAGGGTTTCGTGAAGGCAGCATTGAAAATGTTCAAAAATGAAGTAAATCCAATAGAAAGATGTTTAATTCAATCGTAGATGGAACGCACTTATTCGGATGTAATTTTTAAAATACTTCCGTGGACCGAGAATGAAAATAGTTTTTAAGAAGTTGAGAATGAGCTGTGTATATTAAACGCAGGCAGTCGGGAATTTAAGTAGTGACTTCGATCGAGTAGCGATTGAACCTTCAGCCTCTAAAAGACTCACTTAAAACTGACCATTAACCTACGCTTTTAACCATTAGGCCATGGGTCTATGTGGACAATTCAAGTATGAATTTTAGAGCCTTAAACCTAATCTTCAATTTATTAATATAGAATTATTTTTTTTTATTTTGGTTTTATATTTTTCAAAATTCCAGATTTCTGAGTTTGACGGAGATTTCCACATTCAAAAAGATGTACCTGAAGAAGGTCGGGGGTTACATCGGCCGAGACGTTGTGAAAATAATAATCAAAATAAGAACAGAAGTCAAAATCATTAGTCATCATCTTAAAAACTCTGAAACATAAAAAACACATTTAACAGACAGAAAAACAATTGAATAATTAATCTGGAAAAAAATTATACAGAAAAAAGAAAAAAAGTAAAATTATTCTACAAAATTGTGGAATTTAAAAATTGCTTCTCAAAACTCATTTGAATAGCGCTTAAAGACATTGCAGTTTTTAAAGGTTTCACTCATTCGAAGCCATTATTGGCTTAAAAGATTGAAGAGTTATCTCCCTTGCGTCATTACCTGCCAACCAGAGAATCCACTCTTCTATCCAAAAGTACAGAAAGACTCACTCCACGCAGATGCCAGATTCAGAACGTAATTTTTTTAAATAAGTTGTAGCAGAGTATGTTATTATATTGCCAATAACACGGTACAACAATAACAAATAGTTTCATAGGTTGTCATATTAACACAATATATCTTCAATTCAAGAAAGAAACCGTAGCCAAAGGCGACCTGAAGGCTCCCTTTTCATTGGCATCTACACCAAGATGTAGAGGATGGCGTTACTTTTTTTCCTGGATTACTCCACTTACCCTTGATCTTCACCTTACAATGCTGAGTGTTAAGCAAGGAAGGATCAAGTACCATTTTATTAGTCTTTTTTATGATTTGACTGAGACTTGAACCCTGTTCTCCTGAACACTAACCATTATGCCAAATAGACCAGTAAATTGTAGCGAAGTACGTTATATTGCCAATAACATGGTACAACAATAACAAATGGAAATTGGCTAGTCAGAAGCAAAGTTTCATTTGTCAGCTTAAATGCTATTTGAGTCTGACTTGCAATCCAACAAGATAACTTTATCTGCTAGATACATTTTTATACTGTACAAAGACTTTATGAACACTTTCATCTGTATATTCATATCATATTTTGTGAGATTGTATAAATATATATTTTTTTAAATCTTACTTTTTATTACTGACGTAACGTGATTTTTACTTTCAAGTGATTATTTAAAAATGCTTCATATTACCAGTCATATGGGCCGTGCTAAATAATTAAAATAAAATGTAGCAAAGTCGTTATTATATTACCAATAACATGGTACAACAATAACAAATGAAAATTGTCAGATACAAAATTTGATTCGGCAGTTTAAATGCTATTTGGGTCTGACTTTGAAAATCCGACAACATAACTTTATATGTTAGATACATTTTTTATATTGTACACAGACTTTATGAACAATAAGTATTTAACAGAATTTCCTTTGTATATTCATATCATATATTCGGTGAGTGAAACTCGATCAGGTAATCTTTTAATTTTTTTTTAATGGAAATCGCTTCAGACAAGACATGAAGCCACTTGATGTAAGAAGCTGAAAAGAACGAAAGATAATTATCGCAGACAAGAGATGCCTATTGTATTTAGTATTGAAAAGACCAAGGCTATAGGTAGGAGGAAAACAGTCAGCAGGAAGAGAGTTCCACAAGCCTGCAGTTGTTGAAAAGAAGTTACTGAAATAGGAATATGTATTATAACAGAATACCTGAACAGTGAATTGATGAAGACCACTAGACCAACGAGTAAAACGAGCTGGAACAAAAGAAGCAGAAAATAGATCACATCATTCTGAAGAACGCATGCTATAATTGCATTTCTAGAAGAGACTGAGACTAGCAACATGATGTCTAAGAGAAAGAGAGCCGAGAAGAAAGGGTGGGGGCCAATTAAATTACAGACACGTTTCTGCACCTTATCAACAATCCTCAAATGGGACAGAGATTCACCAGCCCAAATATGACAACAGTACTCCATACATGGTCTGATTGTAGATTTATAGAGATAGATGTGAGAAAGTGTTTGGAGTGATAGAGAGAACCGACTTAATGAGAAGCAGAAAGAGCAATGAATCTAATGTATGAACTTAGAGAAAGATTTGATGAGAGAAAGACCAAGAAGTTTAAGTCGATTTCTCTTAAAGAGCAGAGCCATCTATGAGACTTAGAAAGAAAAGGGACACGTCTACGATTGAAAGACACGAGCTGAGTCTTAACTGGATTAAATGAAACAAGCCATTTTGTACCCCAATCTACAACTGAACCCAGGTCAACCTTTAGATCAGTTACATATTTCAGCTGATCCGACGGAGATGGGTGAGAAGCAACACCAGAATAGAGAGTGGTATCATCAGCATAGATGTTAATACTCTGAACAATATGGGTATTTTACTAATATATATGTATATACATATATTAGACAGGTTTATATACCTTCTATGGTATCTATTTTCTTAACACCTGTATAAAAAAATGGCCTCCTGCCAAAATCCTCACAAATAATATATTCAAATATTTCAGGATTGGCTGTGATTTCCCAATAAATAAAACCTCCATTAGTTCGGGAAGACATTGTATGAACTCCAAGTTAATTAGATAGAATGTCCGTCTGACATAAGTAGACGATGACCTTGGAGTCAAAAACAGAGTGATCCATGAAAATCTTGGGAGCTACGTCTACAATTGAAAAGATACAAGCTGAGTCTTTTTTTTATGCCTATTGACTTTAGTCTTGAAAAGACCAAGGCTATAGGTCGGAGGAAAACAGTCAGCAGGCAGAGAGTTCCACAAGCCTGCAGTTCTTTGAAAGAAGCTACTGGAATAGAAAGCTGTATTATAGCGAGATATACAATTTGACCAGAATAATATGAAAATAATAATCGACTTGTTGCCTCAATCCAAAATAATGCAGCTTACAAATCACTGGACATTTTTTTCTCTCGCTTCTTTTTTTTTTTTTAAATTTTTTTTTTAAGTTAGCATATTCCAGATGTTACATAATCTCAGCAGTAACCTATGATTTTGACATTTCTTTAATTTTTAAACTACACGCCAGGCAAAGACGAACCCTTTTATGGACGAGGATGAAGTGAGGTGTCGCCATTTCTACTGCTCGATTCGGGTTAAGGATCATCACGTCTGCCGCAGCGAGATTGTGTAAATATATAAAAAAACAATTTAATAGAGAATGCTAGTTTGCTTGAAGCATTACTGGGAATAGTAGTAGTATGTTTTTAAAAAGGCAGAGTGCCGGGTAGGTTATAAGCTGGAAGGAACAAAAATAGTAAATCGAAGGGGGGGGGGGGGCTTACTATTTATTTTTTCTAAAATCTTACATAACAGCAAGTGTGGTGTTAGCTGTTTGTGTGTTGTCCGGATGATTATTAAAATCATTTATTTAATATTTCAGGAAAAAGAAACTTCACTTTGTCAAAAATAATAAACACCAAAGGAAAACTCCGTCTGTGCAGAGAAAAAAAACAATTTGTTAATTCTAATTAAAACTTGAAACTGGATTATTGATCATAACATAAGATTTCAAGAGAAGTAGAAAAAATTGAAATACACGTGTTACGCTAAACATTAGAATACACGTGTTACGCTAAACATTAGAATACCCACGCTACGCTTAATATTAGCATACACATGCTACGCTAAAAATCAGGATACACATGTTACGCTAAAAATCAGGATACACATGTTACGCTAAAAATCAGGATACATATGTTACGCTAAAAATCAGGATACACATGTTATGCTAAAATCAGAATTCCCATGTTACGCTAAAAATTAGAATTCACATGTTACGCTAAAAATTAGAATACACATGTTACGCTAAAAATTAGAATACACATGTTACGCTAAAAATTAGAATACACATGTTACGCTAAAAATTAGAATACACATGTTACGCTAAAATTAGAATACACATGTTACGCTAAAAATTAGAATACACATGTTACGCTAAAAATTAGAATACACATGTTACGCTAAAATTAGAATACACATGTTACGCTAAAATCAGAATTCACATGTTACGCTAAAAATTAGAATACACATGTTACGCTAAAAATTAGAATACACATGTTACGCTAAAAATTAGAATACACATGTTACGCTAAAAATTAGAATACACACGTTACGCCAAAAATTAGAATACACACGTTACGCCAAAAATTAGAATACACACGTTACCCTAAAAATTAGAATACACACGTTACGCTGGGTGACTGGGTGTTGTATAGCTTAAAGCCTAAAACCGGAAAGAGGAAAAGCCTCGTTTAAAATCTTGCATTTTTGTCGAGAGAGTCTTGAAATTTTTTTTTTACTTCGGAATAGAAGAGTTTATTTTTCAGACAAAGGGGAGACAACTTCTATTTTCTGGATCGGTGGTTGTTTTGAGTGGATAAAGATTAACATCAGAGATGGGGTCAGGTCGAAAAAAATTTTTTTTTTAACTGAAGCGAAAGATACAAAAAGAAATTAGTTCATCCGAAGAATCTGGAAAAAAAATGAAAATTTTTCTTTTTAATTGAAAAAAAAAAATCTTGAAAAATTAATAAAATCGAGAAGAAAGGAAGAAAGGACAATGCACAGAATACCCAATCAATTCATAGATTATTATTATTAATTATTATTATTATTATTATTATTATTATTATTAAGAAAACCGTTGTTTCCAAACATCATTGCAAGATGAGCAGAGGAAAGGTCAGGGGTCAGAGGTCAATTTTTTAGTGCAAACTACTAGTTAGACACTACTAAGCAACTCGTGCACTGTACCTACCTCGACTTGGTAATCTATTGGACTAACATTGAATAAATTGCTTCGGCTAGCAAATTTTTTCAAAGTATTTGGCATGGAGTTAAATTTTTTTAGTAATGCAGCCCCAGAACCAGCTTGTAAACATGATGGGTCCTGGAAAGAAAGGAAAAAAGCCGAAAAACGGTTGGAACAAAAACAAGACAAACAAAAATGAATGGAAAATGAATGGACCAAAATTTAGTGAAATAATAATTTTTTTTTTAAATTTATTTTACGTTTTTTGTTTTTTTTCCATTAAAAAAATTTTTTTTAGTAATGTATTTAATTTAATTTTTTTTTTATTTGATTTAATTTTTTCATTTATTTTACGATTTTTTTTCCATTAAAAATTTTTTTTTAGTAATTTTTTTTAATTAAAATTTTTTTATTATTTGATTTAATTTACTTTTTTCATTAAATTTTTTTTAATTTAATTTTTTTAATTAACTTGTTTTTAATTTTTTTAAATTTCATTTTATATCATTATATATATATATATATATATATATATATATATATAAACAATAGAATGCAGATTCTGGCGACTATATCATTAGTGAAGAGTAGATTATATATATAAGCAAAATTAGTTTTAATTTAAAAATAACATCTGTTTCTTCATAGCTACACAATCAGAGCATTGGTAATCACACAGTCTGAATCTTACAGATAAAATGAATTTTCAGATTAAAAACAACGAAAAGCGACTATTGAACGTTTTCACCAAAAAAAAACATTTTCCTTCATTAAACGTAGCAAATAATCTCCACCCTCCGTCAGGCATTAATTTTTAATTAAAACCAATTCCGCTTGATATGAGATCTTATTTTTGTCGGAAACTATTTAAATTTATATATATGTGTGTGTGTGTGTGTATGTGTGTGTGTAAAAGACAAAAGGAAAATAAATCAAGTACAGGAAAAATCATTAAAAAACAAGAAATTTTACCGGTTTCATCTTCAGAAAAATGTTCTGAAGATGTTCGCTGATCTGAACGAAACCGGTAAAATCTCTTGTTTTTGATGATTTTTTTCCTGTACTTGATTTGTTTTTCTTTTTGTCTTTTTCACACATCCTGTCTAACGGCTTCTCATTTGTTATCACGCATTTTATCCTCATTATATATATATATATATATATATATATATATATATATATATATATATATATATATATATATATATGAAATATTGAAACAAAAGTAAAGTTACATACTTTACAGGTTTATTATAATCATCAGGTGTTTTAATATATATATATATATATATCATATATATATCATAAATATATATAAGAAGAGGAAGAGAGTGCTCATTATTAGTGACAGAGCAAGTCTGAAGAGCATAGACATAGAATCAACAGGTTTGGCAATTTTTTAGATGAGGATGGATCATTTGGATTATTCAGACTACTGTTCTCATCTTGCAGGTAATTCTCACAACGTTTCAGCCGATGTAACCTCCAACCTTCTTTAGGTGCATCTTGTCGAACTGAATCCTTTATTTAATCCATAGAATTAGATTGTTCTTGTTCCATCAGCCATAACCGAGTAGAAGTCTTAGGTGGATTTGGTGCAACGGATAAAGTGCTAAGTACCAATCAGTTCTAAGTGACAGTCTTCTGGAGGTTGAAGGTTCAATCCTCAGTACAGGTGGTAACTAAGAATATACAATTACGTAAGATTTCTATATGGCTGAGGGGACGAGAACAATCTACTCCTGTGGATTAAATCAAGGGTTCAGTTTGAAATTTGATAGATTACCGAGTTTGACATGATGCACTTGAAGAAGGTCGGAGGTTACATCGGGCGAAACGTTGTGAGATAAACATCAAATAATATATAGAATCAACATGCTATTATCTTTTCCTAACCCCTTTCTTTTCGTAACCCCTTTGTTTTCTTGACCCCTTTGTTTTCGTAACAGCCATTTTAACTTGTATATGCTCTTCAAACTAATAAAAATAAAAGCAAGAAATTTTTCTGTAAAACAATTTCTTCTCAATTAAGGGATTTCTCCAGTTCCTAGAATAGAATAAAATTTGTCGATTAAAAAATTAATTTTAGACGATTTTCTGAGCTGAAATGTAAAATTTAGTTTAGAAAGGTTAAAAAAAAAAAAAATATCGCAGTCTGAAATATGAAATCATTATCAATTTGTTTGCAAAAAAGCAATTTTTTAACAAAGAAAAAAAAAATTTATTTATTCAATAAAATTATTTTTTTAAATATTTTTTTTCTCCAGTCTGCCCGAAAGAAAAAAAAAATTTTTTTTACCAAATAATAACATTTTTAAATATATTTTTTTCTACTACAAAAAAAAAAAAAAAAATAATTTTTTTCACTAAATAAAAAATTTTAAAAATATATTTTTCTCCCCTATGAAAATAAAATTCTTTCACCAAATAAAAAGTTTTTTTTTAAAATATATTTTTCTCCACTACAAAAAAAAAAAAATTTTCACCAAATAAAAGCACTTTTTTAAAATATATTTTTCTCCACTAGAAAAAAAAAAATTTTTTTTCACCAATGAAAACATTTAAAAAAAATATTTTTCTCAACTTTAAAAACAGAGAAAAAAATCTCTGGCACCCAATCTTTTCTAAGAATTCTATTATTTTAATTTGAATTTACTTACAAATTCCAAATTCGGCACGGCAGGCGGGGGATCCCCTTCAATTTTTTGTATCGACTGATCAATGAATTCCGCTACTTCTTCGTTTTGTAAAAGTGTCGTCTTTATTCGAGTCAAATGCCATAAACTAATCGTAGAGCAACATTTTAATTTTTGGATCCTGAAATAAAAAAAAATTAAATTAGAAACATCTTACGACACGGAAGCTATGTAGGTAAAATATATATTAGTATATTTTTTTATTTTTTTATATTTTTAACTGGGTTCACCCCAAACAAGGCAGGTTGCCATTGTAGACGTAAGGGGCTACTGAGAATTAGGGTGAAAGTTGAGGAGATCATCCTAAATGTTTGTTCACATTAGTTTTAAACTTCTACATGTCGGGGGAGCAGGGAGGAAGTTCCAAAGGCCGACAGCTCGAGGAAATAAGTTATTGGAGTAGAAGGCATCTGGGGACCTTCACAGTGAATTGATGGGATTTAGCTGATTGTCGGGTTGGTCGCGTGTATTTACATCAAGGGGGCACCAGAGCAGCAAGTTCATCGGAGCACATTCCATTAAAGTACTTGTAAAACAAGCACAAGGATGCAATATTGCGGCGATGGGACAGGGGCTGGAGCTTGGTGGAAAGTGAGGGACCTATTAGGTTAGCAACTCTTTTTGGACGTTTTTTTAGAGGGAGAGACTAATGGATAGGGCACCATCCCAGATGTGGCAACAATACTCCATGCATTGGCGGATGGTTGCATTGTAGAGATATAGGATATATTTTGGATTTTGCAGAACATGATTGAGTTTTGCAAAGAAAAACAAACAATAAAAATCAATGTTTGGTGCATTTTGAGTCAGGAAGTCAATAACTTCAGACAGCCTAATTTGGTAGCGCCAGTAGGTTCTATTTGACCAATAGATGGGGCCCTTACAGGTACTACCACTCCGGGCCAGAGTGGACCTGGGAGCAATGGCAACTAAGGGGGCAACTCCACATTCCCCACAGCTTCCAAATGGAGGCCTCACCACTGGATGTCTTTTAAGGTCATACCCAGGACCTGTCTAAAAGGGAGAGACTAGTGGATAATGCACCAGCTCATATGTAACACCAATACTCCATGCATGGAGCTGCACGATCGTGTTTACACAGCTCATCCCAAAAGAGCTTTAGTCTTCCGGCCTGCCGACATGATGCGATGGACATGTTTCTGACCCAGGAAATCTTGCTGGAGCTTCGCTCGACATGGCCAAGTCATCTCATCCTGCCCAACTTATAGACATCAGATATTTTCCGTATACCAAGCTTAGAGAGGAGAGTCTCGAGGAGAGTGTCGTCTTCCGGCTTGACATGACAGATCCATCTAATAATGGCTCTTTCGTTGCGCTGCAGTCTCTTGAGAGTGCTCACCAATGTGGCCCATGTTTCAGAGCCATAAAGCATGATACTCCTCACACAGCTGGTGTACACCTGTCCTCTAGTTGTGATCGCAAGATGCTTATTTGTTAAAATGGGCAGGAGTTCTCTAAAGCCCCTACAGGCAAATTTGCATCGGATAATAGCAGCAGTCTCACAACCACCATCGGCTGAAAGGGAGTCGCCAAGGTAGCAGAACTCAACTATAGCTTCCAGTTTGCTATCCCCAACCGCAAAAATTCGAATATTTCAGATTTGCATTAAATTTAATCCATATTCATTAAACACCAATTAAGCAAGATTCCCTGAATTTCAATTTTTAAGCCTTAAATTCTAGACATTTTCTAGAATCAAAATCATGTAGTAGACTTTGATCAAAATTGGAATAAGGATTCTAGACATTAGGCGTAGTATCATTATATCTTGATTTTAATCTTCGTGAGGGGGGCATAAAAGTGGTGCAAAACAATTCTGTTCGGGGAATTTATTTTACCCGTTCTTCTAGTTTTTTTTTAATAATTTTTACGAAAATGACTAGAAATTATTTATCTCCTTTCTAGGAGGTTAAAGGTCAGATGTTGTTTTGAGAAGCCCGTGCACTAGGATAAGTGCACTTTGACCTAAAAAAATGCCTGAGCAGCCCCGTTGGCATTCTTTGGTGGAGGCGCCTCAGGCGATTAGCAATAAACTGAACAAAACCATATCTTAGCACGACAGCAACAAAGCTACTGTTTCGATGGATGCTGCACCCCTTAGACCGGTACCGTCTTGGCTTTCGGGCCTTGATTTCGACAGTCTTAGGGTTTGTCCTGTGCAGTTCTAGGAGGTTCACCCTCCCAGGCTTTGCCTTCTCACCCTTTGAGAAGGGGTTAGTTTATTGCTAATCGCTTAAGGCGCCGCTACCGGGGAATGCCGACGGGGCTGCCCAGGCAGTTTTTGTAGGCCAGAGTGCTCCTCCTCCAGGGCGCTGGCTTTTCGATCCCATTTTTCTCGACCTTGTGTCACATTTAACTGCTGCGGGAGGGAATTAAATTTTTTTAAAGTTACTGTCGTGTTAATTTGTATCATAATTCTATTATACCACATGAAATAACGTAAAACAGGTTGATATGCTGCAAAACAAAACAGCCAACGAATGCATCAAATAAATATTTGAAGATATTAAAATCTTGAAGCATAAAAACTTTTACTAAAATAACTGGATTCGATATTAAATAACCCGAAAAGGGTTGGTATGCCATAAAATTAAAACAATCAAACCAAACCCCACAACTGGATTTAGTAGTCAGTAACCCGAAAAGTGTTGACACGCCATAAAATTAAAACAACCAAACTTACTGCATTATTGAATCTTCCATGTCCGACTCCGACGAGTGTTTTCTGTGATTTTCAATTTCTTCTTCGGCTTTATCCAATTCCTCAGCGTGGACTTTCTTTTGATCTTCGTATTTGCTGATGTCTTTGCGAATGTCTTCAAGTCTAGAATCCGAACAAAACAAAAATGAAAGAAAGATTAATAAAAATCGGGGCGGTGTGAGATCGGTGCAATGGATGGAGAACTGCTGTCGCATCTATCGAGGTGCCGCTCTTGCTGAGAGTCAACAATAATACAAGGGACTGCGTAAAAAAGTGGGAAACTGTCGTGTGACCACATGACATTTTAAAGACACTTTGGTTTCTACACGTTGTTGCTAGTGGTTCACACGCCACGGACGGACAACCGAAACCTGAACTTCTTCGGTGATCGTCAATCCTGGTTACGAGGAGTTTAGATGTTTGTCTGACGTAAACAGAACGACGATTAGTGCATCTATTTAAAAAATTTTTTATCCCTTTTGCTCGCATTATTTGGATGTTTAGATGTTTTGAGGAGTTTAGATGTTTAGATGTTTTGAGGAGTTTAGATGTTTAGATGTTTGGATGTTTTGAGGAGTTTAGATGTTTAGATGTTTAGATGTTTGGATGTTTAGATGCTTATGTTTTGAGGAGTTTAGATGTTTAGATGTTTGGATGTTTTGAGGAGTTTAGATGTTTAGATGTTTGGAGGAGTTTAGATGTTTAGATGTTTGGAGGAGTTTAGATGTTTAGATGTTTGGATGTTTTGAGGAGTTTAGATGTTTAGATGTTTAGATGTTTGGATGTTTAGATGTTTTGAGGAGTTTAGATGTTTAGATGTTTGGATGTTTAGATGTTTGGAGGAGTTTAGATGTTTAGATGTTTTGAGGAGTTTAGATGTTTAGAGGAGTTTAGATGTTTAGATGTTTGGATGTTTAGATGTTTGGATGTTTAGATGTTTAGATGTTTGGATGTTTGGATGTTTAGATGTTTTGAGGAGTTTAGATGTTTTGAGGAGTTTAGATGTTTAGATGTTTAGATGTTTATATGTTTTGAGGAGTTTAGATGTTTTGAGGAGTTTAGATGTTTAGATGTTTGGATGTTTATATGTTTTGAGGAGTTTAGATGTTTAGATGTTTGGATGTTTAGATGTTTATATGTTTTGAAGAGTTTAGATGTTTAGATGTTTATATGTTTTGAGGAGTTTAGATGTTTAGATGTTTTGAGGAGTTTAGATGTTTATATGTTTTGAGGAGTTTAGATGTTTAGATGTTTGGATGTTTATATGTTTTGAGGAGTTTAGATGTTTAGATGTTTGGATGTTTAGATGTTTATATGTTTTGAGGAGTTTAGATGTTTAGATGTTTGGATGTTTAGATGTCTATATGTTTTGAGGAGTTTAGATGTTTAGATGTTTGGATGTTTAGATGTTTATATGTTTTGAGGAGTTTAGATGTTTAGATGTTTGGATGTTTAGCTGTTTAGATGTTTTGAGGAGTTTAGATGTTTAGATGTTTGGATGTTTATATGTTTTGAGGAGTTTAGATGTTTAGATGTTTGGATGTTTATATGTTTTGAGGAGTTTAGATGTTTAGATGTTTGGATGTTTGGATGTTTATATGTTTTGAGGAGTTTAGATGTTTAGATGTTTAGATGTTTGGATGTTTAGATGTTTATATGTTTTGAGGAGTTTAGATGTTTAGATGTTTAGATGTTTGGATGTTTATATGTTTTGAGGAGTTTAGATGTTTAGATGTTTGGATGTTTAGATGTTTATATGTTTTGAGGAGTTTAGATGTTTAGATGTTTGGATGTTTAGATGTCTATATGTTTTGAGGAGTTTAGATGTTTAGATGTTTGGATGTTTAGATGTTTATATGTTTTGAGGAGTTTAGATGTTTAGATGTTTGGATGTTTAGCTGTTTAGATGTTTTGAGAGGTTTAGATGTTTAGATGTTTGGATGTTTAGATGTTTATATGTTTTGAGGAGTTTAGATGTTTAGATGTTTAGATGTTTGGATGTTTATATGTTTTGAGGAGTTTAGATGTTTAGATGTTTGGATGTTTAGATGTTTATATGTTTTGAGGAGTTTAGATGTTTAGATGTTTGGATGTTTAGATGTCTATATGTTTTGAGGAGTTTAGATGTTTAGATGTTTGGATGTTTAGATGTTTATATGTTTTGAGGAGTTTAGATGTTTAGATGTTTGGATGTTTAGCTGTTTAGATGTTTTGAGGAGTTTAGATGTTTAGATGTTTGGATGTTTAGATGTTTAGATGTTTATATGTTTTGAGGAGTTTAGATGTTTAGAAGTTTAGATGTTTAGATGTTTATATGTTTCTCTGGTGCAAATAGAACGACGATTTGTGCATCCAATTTTATTTTTTAAATTTATTATTTTATAGTATTGTTTCAAGGATTTCAAGTAGCGAATTTTGGTTTCTACACGCTGTTGCTAGTGGTTCAACCGAAACCTGCACTGCTTCGGTGGTTGTCAATCCTGGTTTTGAGGAGTTTAGATGTTTCTCTGACGTAAACAGAACGACGATTTGTGCATCCAATTCTATTTTTTAAATTGTTTTTCCCTTTTGTCTTTTTTGCTCGCATTATTTGTTGACATATTGTCGTTGTTGATTCGCCTGGAACGACTGCCAAGGCAACTCAGCTGTTTTCTCAACAATGTGAACGAAAAAGAAATCGGGAAAAACACAGACTTAACAAATATCAACACTAGCGATTTGCTAGATATTTATGGCCTCAACTCCTTCGTTTATAATCGATTCTTAAGTCATTTTTATTACGCCTCTTCACTTCAAGATTCCAATCGAACTAACTACTTCTCTCACTCACTGTCTCTTTTAGCCATATCTTACGTAATATCCGTTTCTATCAAATCCACGCAGTAGGTTAAGCTGACCTCCGAGTGCATAAGCTAAACCCAACTAAACACCATTTCCTGTTATTTCCAACTAACAAAATTATACTCGCCCAATATTTAAGATTGTCTTTGTCAATTTAAAAGAGGCATTTGCATCTAACACATGGTTTTTATGAAGGCATTTTGCCTCTTTCTTTATGTTTAAAATTCTAAAGATGCTTAAAAAAATGAACTTTCCCAAATTTATACCTACCAGCGACCATGCGCGATTTAAGTTCAATTTAAAACAGACATTTGCACCGTTAGTCCACACAACATCGCACCCCACTTCCAGAAGACCAGGAAAGATTATTACAAAAAAAAAAAAAAGGTTAATACCTTTTATTTGTCTGAAGCTCTGTCGAGGCTTGTTATATCAAGCGAAATATTAGATAAAAAAGTCAAGATGAAAAAGAAAAAAAATGTTTTGATTTTTGATTTTGATTTTAATAAAAAAATATCTGCATCTAACACATGGTTTTTATGAAGGCATTTTGCCTCTTTCTTTATGTTTAAAATTCTAAAGATGCTTAAAAAAATGAACTTTCCCAAATTTATACCTACCAGCGACCATGCGCGATTTAAGTTCAATTTAAAACAGACATTTGCACCGTTAGTCCACACAACATCGCACCCCACTTCCAGAAGACCAGGAAAGATTATTACAAAAAAAAAAAAAAGGTTAATACCTTTTATTTGTCTGAAGCTCTGTCGAGGCTTGTTATATCAAGCGAAATATTAGATAAAAAAGTCAAGATGAAAAAGAAAAAAAATGTTTTGATTTTTGATTTTGATTTTAATAAAAAAATATCTGCATCTAACACATGGTTTTTATGAAGGCATTTTGCCTCTTTCTTTATGTTTAAAATTCTAAAGATGCTTAAAAAAATGAACTTTCCCAAATGTTATACCTACCAGCGACAATGCGCGATTTAAGTTCAATTTAAAACAGACATTTGCACCGTTAGTCCACACAACATCGGACGCCACTTCCAGAAGACCAGGAAGGATTATTACGAAAAAAAAAAAGAAAAGGTTAATACCTTTTATTTGTCTAAAGCTCTGTCGAGGTTTGTTATATCAAGCGAAATATTAGATAAAAAAGTCAAGATGAAAAAGAAAAAAAATGTTTTGATTTTTGATTTTGATTTTAATAAAAAAAATATCTGCATCTAACACATGGTTTTTATGAAGGCATTTTGCCTCTTTCTTTATGTTTAAAATTCTAAAGATGCTTAAAAAAATGAACTTTCCCAAATGTTATACCTACCAGCGACCATGCGCGATTTAAGTTCAATTTAAAAGAGACATTTGCACTGTTAGTCCACACAACATCGGACGCCACTTCCAGAAGACCAGGACGGATTATTACGAAAAAAAAAAAAAAGGGTTAATACCTTTTATTTGTCTAAATAAAAAAGTCAAGATGAAGAGAATTTGTCTGGAATGACAACTAAGGCGACATCAGGAAAGGCACAGACTTAGGTTCTATAAGAAAAGAAAATTAAAACTAAGAAATAGCAACACTGCTCTCTACTGGCCAACTGGTGCAGCTTGAAAGATCTTGCAGAGTACAGCAATAATGCAACAGACTGTGTAAAAAAGCGGGGCAACCGTCACAAAGTACGCAAAGAAGAAGGAATAAACTCTGCAAAAACGAGGTCAGGGTTCACTGTATGCAAATATTGTCTGGGTTTTTTTTTTTCCAGACTTTTGTTGTTTCTTAAAAAAAATTTTTTTTAAACTGATCAAAGTTCGTTACTTACTTTTGTTTAATCACGCTTGCCGTAAGATCATCAACTGCCAGTTTTTCCGCTACTAACGTCCCATCGTAGCCTTCTAACATGCTTTTATCAAAAGTCAGCGTTTCCATTGTCAAAGGTTCCGTTCTGGAGTAAGAAAAAAGAAAAGAACAAGAGGTCACAAAGGTTAAAATCAGAAATTTTCATACAACATCATCATTATCATCATCATATTCGGTTTAACATCCGACATGCATTGGACGGCTTTAAGAAATTGACTTCCTAAATTAACCTATCTCCGCCCAGGTATTTATTCATCCATCTTTCTCTCAAGTCCATTTTGATCACTTCCTCCTATGTTTTCCTTGACCTACCTCTGCCAACTGACCCTGCTTCTTCAACTGTTCTACATCTACTAGCACAAACAAAACTTCCGGACAACCTCAATAACCATACCATCCAAATACACTTTCTCCACGGATTAGTTCTCATCCATGCAACGCATGTCCTCAAACCTAACTCACCCGGTTTCACTTCCATACATCATCACACTGCGTACACATCCCTCTTGGTCAACAGTTGTAACGCTCTGCTGGTTAGTAATGGCAGAAGTTCCCATAACTTACTACATCCAATCCAACTCTTGCAATCACACTAGCACCTTCTCCACCCTGTGCTCCAATGGTATCACCAAGGTAACAAAACCTCGACAGCATCCAGACATCATTTTTTTCTACATCTATGTTCTTATTCTTCATTGTCTTACACTTCTCGACTTTATAATTGAACAGTTCATTCTCTTGTTGATTAGTATAATTCAGGGGACATAACTTGAATATTGTTCAAGGGACATAACTCCTGCATATACTCAGTCAACCACCAATTAATAATGACAAACATTTCGAGATTTCTTCATTCAGTATCACATTTTTTTTAGTCAGATTTGGAGTCAGTTTTGACTCCTGGAATTCCATATCGGTTCCCAAATTCGACAAAGATTCCCAAATTCGAAAAGATACATCTGCATTTGAAATTGAAATAAAAATAAGAAGTATTATAAATATTTACTTATGTTTTTCAATAAATTCTGTAAAATAGTCTTGTGCTTCAATTGCGTCGATGGCAGGAATAATTGTTTTGGCAACCGAGCAGCTGTCGGGATCCGTGTGACACGTCAGCTTTGCATACTGGCTCAATAAATCTTTCCTGAAAATTAAGAATGATTGTGTATTTTACAAGATTTCAACAGATAAGGGAAACAATTTTTCTTTAATTTAAAAAGAAATTTAACAAATTTTAAAAATTAAAATATAAAAAAAAATTTTAATTAACAAAATTTTTTTTTAATTTAAAAAAAGAGAGAAATTAAAAAGAAGAAATTTTTAAAAAATTTTAAAAGAAATTTTTAAAAAGAAATCAAAAAAAGAGAAATTAAAAAAAGAGTAATTAAAAAAAAGAGTAATTTAAAAAGAAATTTAAAAAAGAGTAACTTTAAAAAAATAATTAAAAAACAAATTTAAAAAGAAAAGGAACTAAAAAAAATATATATATTTTTTTTTAAATCAAAGAAGAAATTCTTTTCATTGGTGTTTATATTTGTAGTCAAAGGGGAGTAACTCTTGTTTTAATCATGACAAATAAAGCGGTACAAGTGTTTACAGAAAAAGAATAATATTTGTTGTACACTAATATGTTTCAGTATTTTTGAGATAAGGGTAGATAATTTGTATTATTTGAATTGTTCAGACTACTATTCTCATCTTGGATGTTATTCTCGAACGGAACCTTTTATTTAATCCACAGGAGTAGCTTGCTCGCGTTCCATCAGCCATGACTGGGAAGAAGTCTCAAATAATTCAAAATTGTATTCTTAGTATCGCCTATACTGAGGATTGAACCAGCAACCTCCAGAAGACTGTCACTTAGAACTGATTATTACTTAGCACTTTTATCCGTTGCACGGCGGGTCACTGTGGACCATTCTCGCATGAATTTAAGGAACTCTAAACCTATTCTTGTTTTAGATTTTTGGTATTTATATGTATATATATATATATATTATTATTTTAAAAACATTTTTTATATATATTTATTAAATGAATAAAATCATTTTTCATAAATAAATATATGTCTCTGAAGATTTCACCGTAAGACGGCCTTAACGAAGAATTATTTACTTTCTTTTTTTTTTTTTCATCCTCTTTGCTGGTGTTAAAATCGCAAGTAAATTCCCACGGGGCTCCAAGAGAATAATTTTCGTCTGGTCTCGTTGACGATTTTGAAGAAAGTGAACATTTTAGATGTATTTATTGGCGCAGTTATGTGTATATGAATTGGAAGAGGTATACACATCCTTAAGAAACCGGTTTTTTTTTAAAAAAACAAGAAACGTTATTTTTTTATTTTTTTTTAATATATATATATATATATATATATAGAGAGAGAGAGAGATAGAAGAAAAAAGAGTGATAAATATGCGACGATTGTCCAAATTTATTTCAAATTTCAATTGTTCAATGCAAGGTGTAAACAGTAATAAACTAGTGTTTATTTTTCTTTCCTTAAGCCAAGGCTTTTCAAAGATCGAAATCTTATCATCAGAGGAGAAATACAGATGGATAAGTTGGCTTTCGAAAAAACCAAATATATATATATATATATATATATATATATATATATATCTATTATGATGTTATATATATCTATTATGATGTTGATTAGACCTCTTTTGGGAAAAGGTCGGATAACATATAATAGAAATATATCGAGAGTCGTACACAGTCCAAACGTTGACTTGGATAACATCTCCTCTCGTCTGGTGTTGAGAGTTGTCTCTCTTTCATGCCCTTGGAGCATCTCATTCTCCAACCTCAGGAAGGGGTACTAGCTTACTCCACATCAATATATATAATGAACTCTCCTGTCGATATCGACATACGAGTGCCCGATTGCAAAATCAGCCAATTTTTTCTTGTGCGTGCGACTGATCGAACTGAGTATTGCTGTTAAAAACTACCACACAAAGATTTGTTTTCAATTGTGATGGATTATATAGCACCATCCACTTCTTCAGTCGGTACAAAAGTTTGCCCCGGACAGCAAGATTTGTTTGCAAAAAAGAACAAAAATGAAAAATAATTTATTTATGAAAAATAACTTTTAAATAATTTCCATTTTCAGCTTCACAAATTCGTGCCCTTTCCAAAACATTATCCATGACGGATTACAGGATCACTCGATGACAATTTAATTCCCCGAAATCATTCCTGATGTTCTCCTTCAAGTTATTTATCTACCTCCCACAGCGGTAAGATGTGACACAAGGTCGGTAAAGTGGGATTTGAAAAGCCAGCGCCCTAGAGAAAGAAGAGCACTCTGGCCGTCAAAAAATGCCTGGGCAGCCCCATCGGCATTCCCCGGTAGGGGCGCCTCAGGCAGTAAGCAATAAACTTACTCCTCCCCAAAGAGGGGAGGCAAAGCCTGGAAGGGTGGACCTCCTAGAACTGCACAGGACAGACCCATAGACAGGCGTAAATCAAGTCCCGAAGGCCAAGACAATACCGGTCTATGGGGTGCAGTATCCATCGGAACAGATACTATACTTTGATCTTGGCCACAAGGCCGAGAAGAACTGATGTTCTCGTTCAATTTCTGTAGAGTTTCAGGTAAACTTTTTCTTCGAGATACCCCCACAAGAAAAAGTCAGGGTTAGTCAAGTCTGGGGAACATGAAGGCCAACTTTTTCATTTTTGTTCTTTTTTGCAAGCAAATCTCCATTGTCTTCGTCATATTATGTGAAACCTTTAAGTTACCATCAAAAATGAAGAATCTATTTAAGTTAAAAATCCCTCAGTGACTTTTTTGCCCACCCTTAATAACTCTTTTCACAAAATCTTTTATTTCAGCCATGTGGAGTAGATTGTTCTCATTCCATCATCCATCATCGAGTAGATGTCTTGGATTAATGTTTATTATATTCTTAGTATTGACTATACTGTACCCGTGTCGCAACGGATAAAGGTGTTAAGTAATAATTAGTTCTAAGTGACAGTCTTCTGGAGGTTGAAGGTTCAATCCACAGTACAGGCGATACTAACGAGAATGCCACCGGATACGATCAGGGAAAATTGTGCGAACATCCAGATTACCATCCTTCGATTTTCTATTTGAATAACTTAAAACACTTTGTACCTACTATGGCGCTATACAAATAAGTTTAACAAATATATCATTCAATAGGCATTGTAATTGTTTATGTTGCGTCTATATACTTAGTAATAATGTTACGGACTTACCATCCCTTGGTTAGATAGGTGTGTGTGTGTGTGTGTCTCTGTGGCATGTGAGGAGGGCAGGCAGGAAGCTGGTGAAGTAATTGCTTTGGTGAAGGGAGGAAACTTGGATTGCAATTATGTAGTTGTGCCGTTTTCTGTGAGTTGACTTGGCTTTATGAACATTTCTTTTTTAAACTTGGCAGTTGAAACAAATTATATAGAATATGATGGTAACATCTTAATGGATTTTCCATCTGAATAACTTTATTTTCTATCAAAGGACACCCTGTACCTACTATGGTGCTATACAAATAAGTTTAACTAATTTATGTTGTATCTTTATACTCGATATACTTTGTAATAATGCTACGGACTTACCATCCCTCGGTTAGATGGGTGTGCGTGTCTCTGTGGCATGTGAGGAGGGCGGGCAGAAGGCTGGTGAGGTAATTGCCTTGGTGAAGGGAGGAAACTTGGATTGCAATTATGTAGTCGTTGTGAAGTTTGTGCAGTCGTGCTGTTGTCCGCAGATAGTGGGCCTTTGTGTCCTCAAGTTTCTTGTTCAGCTTGCCTGAAAAACAAAATTCGAAAATGAAGACGCATTATTTCCACATTTTGTGGCGGGTATCTTCATCTTGGTTGTTGATATTTTCACAACGTTTCGATTGTTGTACTCTCTGCTCTTATGAAGGTGCTCATCATCATTGTAGAGCTGGGCTGAAAGTGTGTGGTTGTTGGAAAACCCCCGAAACTATTAAATTAAAAGTATGGCTTTTAAAATATTTATTTAAGTTTTTGTGCTACTAAGAAAATGCAAGTATCTTGGTAAGAAGAAGAACCTGTATTTTGATTTTGTGGATTTGGAGAAAGCTTTTGACAGAGTGCCATAAGATCAAGCGAGTGGTTGGTGACGGTTGTTCAAGAAATGCACAGAAATGCTCAAAGTTGTGTTACAATTAACAGCACATATAGTGACAGCTTTAATGTTAAAGTGGGAGTACATCTGGGATCTCTACAGAGTCCGTTACTTTTTATTTTGTTTTAGAAACATAATTCAGGGAGTTTCGTATGGATTCTCCAGAAGAGATGCTTTAATACTACTTTTAAAACTTGGGAATCTTCGTCGAACGCGGGAACCCGTACAAAATTTCGAAACTGAACCCTTTATTTAATCCATGGGTGGGGGGTGTTTAGATTTTATTTATCTTTAAAATTTTCCATAAGATTTCAAAAAAGTAATTTTCTTTATAAAATAAGATGTGGCACAAGGCCAAAATAGGGTGGGATGGGATGGTCTCGGCTGTCGTCCTCTTAGTCTATTCTCTAAACTAGTTTCAGTCACCAAAATACCACATTTACTCTATGGCTAACACCTACTTAACATTATCTCCAATGATTTGACGTTTTTCATTTGC